>JAKWJD010000967.1:0-49256 GCA_027705065.1 Solanum peruvianum | reverse complement strand
TATATTTTTTAGACTCATAAATTTATGCATAAGATATAAATTGTTATTTTTTATTATATGTTTTAAACTGTGTTGTTAATGTTTCCGCAAAGTTATTGTCTACGATTAAATTGAAAATATACACTTACAATAAGAATATTCATTGTGCAGAAAATAAAAATTATACTCAACTCCAATGATTCATGATTTCATATTCTGTATTAAATTCTATAACTTAAAAGTATTATATATAAACTTACATATTATCTTTTTTTTACATGGATATGTAATTTATCACTTATAAATTGAAGAAATTCATTGTGCAAGTTCAGAAATAATAATTGTTTTCTTGTTCTATCATAATTTCATTTTTTTGAATATGTTAACAAACTTTTAAATTTTCTCCTAAGATATATATTACAATTGTATAAAATGAGCAACTTAAATTATTCTTTTATCATGAAATTTCTTTGTATATATATTCTTATTTTCTTTGTTAATTTCCTTTTAATGTTAATAAAAGAACCAATGATTTCTTATTTCATAAATAATTCATGAGATTCTTGAGTTATGTGATAATGATAAATAATCAAATTCATGTTGGAATATTTATACTATTTTTATGAACCTTTTTTCCATTTATTTTTAATGTATGGATATTATTAAAAAATTATTTACAATTTCAATACATTAATAATCTATGACCGGACGACGCACGAGCAAATTACCTAGAATTTTATAATTAGAACTCTATGTATCATTTCCAATAATTGGTATATCAAATGTTGGGTTTAACAAAATGTGAATGACAAAAGACAAGAGAAAATTGGAAAAAGTGAGTTAACCAATTTGGAGGGAAAATGAAAAGTCATTTGCAAAGTGCAAATGAAAAGTCATTTCTTGCATATAGGTAAAAGAGAGGAAATCATTGTCTTTATATAAGAAAACACTTCCTACACTTTTTAAAGGGATAAGAAGAAGATGCCCCATTGTGCTGTCGTCGTCGCTCGATCGGCCTCAACTTTAGCTTCGTCAAATGATTTGATTGATAAATTTTTTGGAAAAAATTTATTTAGTCAATTTTGTTAATAGAATAAATCTTGTTTATCAACTTCTTGTCTGTTATAAATAAATTCTGAATTTTAGTTAAACAACATAATTAATTTTGACGCAACGAAACTTATTTGAAATTCACGTGCAACAGTTATAACAATCTGATTTCCAAGATGCGATTAATTTTCTAAAAAGACACATGTTTCTGAAAAATTGTTAATTTTTCCAAAAGACACAACCTTTTTGAAATAATGGGTCTGAACAGATGCGTATGAACAAACATGTTTCATGCAGAAAATTTCATTAAAAAGGAACTCATTTTTCGTTTTCAAACATTGAAAAAGTTTTCTTCTCTACATACATTTTCTCTCATAAATAAAACTTTCAATCGACTGGATCTGTTATTCATTTATTTTAGGAGAAATTAATCCTTAACCTCGGGTATAGTGAGAGTATTAAATTTCTTAAGGAGACAGTAATTTCTTTGGACTCACATTAAAAGTGTTTTTCTGTCTATTTCCTCTTCTTCGTGTTTATGTATTTTTGACCAACCTTAATACAGGTCATAACATCAAATTATCATAATTATTTTTTTAATTATTATATTCAATTTTTTAGATTCATTGTGAAACACATTGATGTAATTTTTTACTACCTCCGGAAGAAGTAAAAACTTCATATTGGCGACCAATTCTGATATATATTAATGGCTAATGTGTATCGCACATATTTGATATACATTATGATCATACTACATTAATACAAATTACTACTAAATATCAATTGTTTTGGCAACTAAAAATGTATTTGATACTTAATAACTAATACACACTAATTTATCAATCTAAAATAAACTAACGAATACATTACAATACCCAATGATACAACTATACATAAAAAAATTGATTGCACAACATTTCGAAATCACAAATCAAAAAATTAACTACGATACATCTCTCTGTTGTAAGACAGCATAGCCAAAACAGACCAAAAACAAGCTTTACAAAAAAAAAATCTACAGGCGGAACCAACGGTGGCATCGAAGGACTGTAGCCTGACCCACGGTCCGTCCTACACAATTGTCGATGGGATCAGAAACTCCCAAAAATTTCTGCCCAAAA
The DNA here is from genome assembly GCA_027705065.1 of Solanum peruvianum. Taxonomy (NCBI): domain Eukaryota; kingdom Viridiplantae; phylum Streptophyta; class Magnoliopsida; order Solanales; family Solanaceae; genus Solanum; species Solanum peruvianum. Next base: position 47,103 of record JAKWJD010000967.1, on the reverse strand, counting down.
AAATTGGTTATGTCTCGAAAGACGGATGGACTTATGGTCCATATGTCAGACGACAGTCTGTAGTTCGTGATCGTCGATCAATACTCCTTTTACCCGCTACCTGACAAGAGCTTAGGATTACCAGCATGGTCCGTGGGTGGACCTACGGTCCGTAGATAGAAAACTTGCAGATGGTTAAGGGGAAATGCAGTTTTTTCAACTTCAAATGGTCATAACTCTTAGCACAAAATGAATTAGATGTCTCATGATCTACCAACAAATATAAAATTGAATTATCTTTACATAGTCACCGACCTTGCTAAAATCAAACCTCCGAATAAATGTTATGCCCACTTTAGTAATGTCCTGTCTAAAAGGCCCAGTAGAAGGACCCAATGATGGGGCATCTTTGAGACGATGGACCGTCATTTCAGGCCGTCATTTGGTCTGACAGCAATTTACCCAGAGGCCTTTTGGTCTTTTTTCACTTCGTTTAAACCTTAAGTTACGTCGTTTTGACCCTAAATAATCAGAATTTAGTCAGCTTATGACTAGAAAAATAATTAATATATATCAAGTCAAATATTTAAATCAAAAGTTAGAAAAATTAGAAGCAAGTAAGGAGAAAAATCTCAAGAATCTTAGTTCAAGAACGCAACAAGCTCCAGTAGTTCTAGCCCCGAAACCTAAGTATTTTTCTGAGAATTTCATCACCAGGTATGTAAGATTTTGTCTGTTGATTCCTTTAACCCATTGGGTCCCTAGTTTTCAGTCAGATTGTTGATTCTCTTGTCATGATTAAACCTAGGATTTTTAGAACTTGGTAGAACTTCATAAATTTATTAAATATATGTTCCAAATCATGTTATTTCTCATATTATCGCGTGAATTTCAGAACCCTAGCTTTGTATTTCATTAGTTCTTCAATTACACATGCTAGGTAAGACATTTTAGACACTTCAGATATACATTCCTCCGTTATAAATGCATAATTACCAGATTAATTATTGGATTCTCAGTATGCATGTTTAATTTTGAGCTATCCAGTATTTACAGAAATTCAGACATAATAAGTAAATTTACAGAATTCATGGGAGTATCATAATACCGAGTTGGACTAGGGTTCAGCGTACCCAAATAGTCCCAGAACTACTAGCCAAGTAGATTGTAAGTCCCCTCTGTGGGCAATCAGATTAGTGATTACGCCAGCATGCCTTTATACCTCTAGATGGGTATATTGGGTCCTCGCGATGGGGAGTATGCATCGGACTCCTCATTTAGCTCATGTTGTTTTATTATTAGTAGCTCCCACAGTTCAGTCAATCTCTCTGCATTGACCATTTATCGGTATATTCTGTATTCAGTTTCAGCTTGTTATAAATATGTCACTGCATCCAGTCAGTTCAAAATTAGGTTTATCATGTTAGATTATTATACTTGCTCTTATGGTTGTTGAGTTATGTTTTATTTCAGCTATACTCTATCCTACACTCTCTGTACCTTTCAAGTACTCACGCATACATGCGTTACATCTTCTCATGATGTAGATTCAAGTTCTCAGCATCTAGATCATGCATAGATCAATTTCTAATCTCCAGTTAAGCAATTGACTGGTGAGTCCTCTTTCTCCAAGGACAACATTCATGAGTGTCATTTCAATCTTTAGTCATTTAGTTTAAGTTTTTGCTAGATTAAACTTGGGGCTTGTCCCAGTATTTCTAGTCCAGTTTAGAGGCTTATTTCAGATGTAGTTATATTTAGATTAGTATTGACATAATATTTTCGTTGTATTAAACTCATCAGTTCTCATATATATAAGTTTTAGCATATGGGTATTCCCCATCTTTTCATTACAAGTTATGATTTAGCTTCCGTATCAATATATTATCTTTAGTATTCTCATGATCATGCCAGCAAGGTATCACCTGGGATCACTTGTGGTTCTAAGTTCCGTGTCCGCGCCTTGGGGGTAGCTCGGGGCGTGACATCTGTAAAGAACATAAGGTTCAACATGAGCTTTGACTAGATAATCAACACCCGACTTACCAACATTCATAACATGGCTAAGTTCACCACAAGCAGCCATTTGTTTATTTTATTCCGTAATAAACATTGACACCATGTAAAGGGAAAATCAAAATTTAACATTATCACCGTTATGATAATAACCTCAAACCAAATCAATCTATAAAAATTCTCAAAAAAACGAAACTCAAATTTATCACAAACCATTAACAACAAAAATATAGATCGTTAATTTATATAACATGCCCCACTTGTAATATAATCAATATTAAGGATGAAACAAATAAAAAACTTCCTTAATTTTATAAGAACTCCAAAACCTTTTATTTTGTGATATAAACCTTCTATGTAGTCTCTATAATACTAAGATGGATGTTGGGACAGATCCCAAAATATCCTATAAAAACAAAGTCTGAAAAGTGAATAAATGTATCCTCTAGAATGCAAAGAGGATAACCACTTACTACGAGTACTAAATTGGATCAGTGAGGAGCTTGATGATGCTAATTCTGGCTACCACCGTCTGCATCATGATACAAATCAGGTAAACTGACATCTGTACATTGAACGTAAAACTATGAGAGTAGGAGTGCAAACAACAACTTAAGCTTGAAAAAGAGTAAGAAGAAAAATTACCGTGGATATTCTCATCTCCTTAATAACTAGACTAAATATAAAGAAATGAGAGATATCCAATATATAAAAGATTTTAAAAGTGTTAAAACATTGAGTTCGTTAAAGAAATGCTATAAAAAACTTACTTTAGTTATATATGAAATAACATAGTTTATGTGGGAGTTTCTCTAACCAACAACCACAACTATGAGCGTAAGTCATGATATAACATCTTGCCCACGCTACTAGCAATGTTCTATACGTTGTCGTCGCACAGAACTACTCAATTTATTGAATCCACTATCTTAACTTATGCGAGAATCTAAAAAGTATGACCTATTAACACTCATGATGGTTACATGGTGTATAGAGACTTTAGTTATTATTAACCCGCATCCCATATCAGTGCTCAATAAATGAATGAGGCTAAAGAGGAAGGACATATTCAAACCACTTTTTTACAACCCAAGACCATACATAAATAAATTTTTAATAGCTAATGAGAAGTACACCCTTTTTAGTCTTGCATGTTTTCAGTTATAGATCTTTCTGTTGACTGATACATGATGTAATTCATATGTTCAAAAATGAATTGCTACTCACTCATGCATTGACATTTTTATTTTGGTCTTTAAGGGCAAACAAATACTAAATTCAAGATCATAATTTGTGAGAAGAATCACACATACTATTTTTCCGTTATTATGTCATAACATTTATACTTAACTAGTTATGTGGAGATCCCAATAAATATATAATTGGAAAAAAAAGATAGGGCGAAAGAAAATTTAACTTTGGAAAATTGGTAAGACGCAGTGGTAATGTTATAAGATCAAATGAAGTACATTCTTAAATACGTGGTAATAATAGCGAAAACTCGGGAATCACTCCTTTATGAATCCAAAAGGAAAAAGTATTTCTTGGAACAATTGAAACATAGAATATGCTTGTTCCATTACCCAAAACAACAATTAGGCTCCAATAACAAGAATTATAAATTCTCAAAATATTAGGTACCATACAAATAAGATGATGATTCTTATCTTATATAGCATATTCTAGAGCTATTTGCTGCAGAAGTAATAATTGTTACAGGATAAAAATAATAAGTGGTCTCATTTTGATATAAGGTGCTTGATGTACTAAAACCACACTACATTTTAGTTAATTTTCTTTTCTTCTCAATGTTTCACCATTTAAAATAATTGTAGTGCTTCCTGATCATGAAATAACAATGATATAGTTATATCAATTGTATAGATTTGCTATGTAAATAGTTTACATAAAATACATCAATTTATTGAAAAATAAATTCTTTTCAAATAATCAACTATCATTTTTGTTTCTTTCATACTAACTTTAATGAAAGAAAAAAAACAGAAAATTATTTTTTAAAAAAAGGAAAAGTTCAATAAGAATATTAAAAAAAAACTTTCATATGCTCCATGATTTCAACACAACATTCAAGGATATCAATTTGTATATATCTGTTATGCACATTTAACGCATTAGTATAATGAAGAAAATGTCTCAAGTGATTCCTACCGATTGTTACATTTCTCGGCCCTCGTTAACAATTGAAGTAAAGACATATAAATATTATGCAAAACCAATAAGAAGACATTCAATCAAATGTTTTCTAAAAATAAATATCAAAATTATCTTTAACGAAAATATGTTGAATTCTATAAAAGATGTCTTGATTTCCTACAAGATATATGGAAGACACAGAAGGTAATATATTCATGTAATTTATTAATAAACATGACTTGTGAAGTTCAAATAGAGATGATCGCGTGGTGATAAATAATAATTGCATTGAACTTGCTAATAATTTTTACAAATATTCATCAAAATAAAATAAGGAAAATATCTTCTTAAAAAGTATTACCGATATTCCAACATTAATTTGATTATTTGTGATTATCATATAACTAAACAAAATCAAAATAATGAATAATTCACGAAATAATAATTCATTTGTTCTTTAATCAAGAATTGAAGGAAAACAAAGAAGAATATATACAAATGAACTTCATAATAAAAAGAACCATTTGAGTGCATAGATTAAACAAATGTGATATATGTATTAGGAGAAAAAATAAAATTTTGTTAACATATTCAAAAAAGAAAGGACGCTTGAAAATGAAGAAATTATCACTTATCAACTCTCATAATTAATTTCTTGAATTGATAGGTATAATTTCATATCTATGTAAAAATAGATAATATCTAAGCTTATATATAATGCTTTTAAATTATAGAATATCAAAACATGAATTCATGGAGATGAGTACAATAATTATTTTCTGTACAATTAATAGACGTACTATATGTGTATATTTTCAATATAACTAAAGACATTAACTTTGTAGAAACATAAACACCAAACTTCAAAACATGTACTAAAAACAAAAAAAATATCATAAGCATAAATTAATGATTGTAAAAAATTTAATAGGATATGTAAAAATAGAATGAAATAGAAACAAAAAATATTACGTCCACTAAATGAACAATGTCCCCTTTAGAAACTATCCCCCTCCAATACCAGAGGTTTAAAGAATTGTGTCATCTTAGAAATGAACGATTTTATTCACAGACCTATTAATGCAAAAAAATTGGTGTTAGTAAGTCAGTTAACAGGAGGAAAGTAGACGAATATTTAATTTTGTAGAAGTAAAAGAAGAAGATGATGATTTTTGTCGTTTTAAATGACCGAAAATTCCCTAATTTGTAGACAACAAAAAGTAGTGTGAACAAATATTTAGTGTGCCTTAATAGAAAGGTTACAAGTATTTGGAAAAGATGCAACCATTCGAAAAGTTCACAACCTTTCATAAAAGTAACATATTTTAATGAAATAACAACTCTTCATTAAAGTCACAACTTTTCATAAAAGTCAAAACTATTGATAAAAATCAGAATTCTTCTTTAATGTTACTACTTTTCATCAAAGTGTCAACTTTTGGTAAAAGCCTCAACTATTCATCAAGTCGCAACTTTTCATAAAAGTAACATCTTTTCATGTAAGTGGAATGGTAGCTTTGGAAACAAATAAATTTAAAAGGAAATATTTTCTTGTGGCGGATCAACGTAGGAAGGCCTAAGGTTCTCGGTTATATTAATATATGATATGATATGATATAATTTCTTCATTTCAACTATATTCCGTATCTTTAAATGTGTAGAACATTTACTAAATTTCATAGTTGGGCTGTAGCGATGGTTCTTCACCTTGAGCATTAGTGTGTGTGTCAATCACGACAGTATGGGTCGTGACAAAAGGTGTAAATAGAAAATGAAGTGTTTCGAGTCTCTTGACGAGATAAAAGAGATTTGTGATGAATTAGTGCTACTTTAGTTTGTTTGAATATATTTTATGTGGTAACTCTTTCATACATGAGAAAGATTATTATTATTTTCATCCCAAGTGTATTCTAGCATTGAACCCTTTAAGTTTTCATTTCAATAAGAAAAATTATGTTGTGAATTAATGATTAGATGTTCACTTTGATTATTTTTCCTATATTTTTGGTTTTATATAACAATGAGAAGATGTAAATGAACAAATGTTTTCTCCTAACAACATTTGAACATGAGTTTATTTTCTAATTGAAATTAAATTTCTTCTAAGGAAAATTCGGATATAATGGAAACTAGGAAGGAAAGGAAAAAAATAGCACGAAAAGTAACTTGCTTGGACTCATTGTTCACAAATAAAATTTCAATGAGAGTAAAAATTAAGTTATATCTTTATCTCCCTTGATTATTTTTATTATTTCTATATTTTATATGTTGTTAGATTTATTTAATAAATGTTATTATAGATGGTCATTATGTGATTATCTCATAATACATCTTAATTGCTTTTAATATGTATTCTATTTAGAGGAGAATTACTTATTTATTTTTTGTAATTTCTACTCCATGAGAAATTTAATTTTGTCTTAGATTTGTAAACATTGAATCCTCTCATTTTTTACTCCTTTGGGTTGAAGTATATAAGAAATATCACAAACAATAATATTGTGCATGGCTTTGATGAATATGAAAATTCCACAAACATGTTAAATACTCTGTTTGAATGAATATTTTGACTTCTAGAGTACAAAATCTTCATCGAAAATCTTAAGGCGAAATTACTTTGAAAATATAAAATCCTTTTTTGTTTACTAGTAATGTGAAACTAAAATGAAGAATATTAAATCATCATCTGAATTAAAGGCTTATCCGGTTAACAATCAGAAGAACTAGAACAAGTGTTTAAAGATTGAATCTTTATTATTAGTATTTTGAATATTAATTCGTGTGTCTACTTGTTATAGAAAGGAAAAACACTAGTAACATAAAATTAGTGATTTTTTAGCCTGCAATATATGTGAATCCTTGGATTAAATCTCCAATGGAAGACTTGGTGTTGCCAATGTTTAGTTTGATGGTATACAATTTGAAAGCATGGAAAAAGAATATGTGGAAAATAATTTCAAACACTTGAAAAATATTTTGAGAACATCTTTAAATTGTGTGTGGGGGGGGGGGGGTCTTTACGTGTGATAAAGACAAATTTAGTGTTGCTATCTAATTTAAATTTGAAAGTACTAGATAAGAAATTTAATGACATTCAATTATTTTGTTAGACCCATAAAATTCTTGGAGTATATTTGATATTGTAGTCGTTGAATGTCTCTTGACTAGTATATGTTATGATTAGTATAAAATCATAAAATGATATTACTATTCCTAAAAAATCATATTCTCTGATTAAAAGGTGTCAGTTGAAATATTATGATTTTCATAAAAAGATATGTCTATTTGTATAGACGCGAATATTGGTGAAAAGTTATTTGTTATGTTTCTGTTGTAAAACAAACATATGGGTCATATTGTCCTTATTTGACCCAAGAGACTATGTTCATGGGTAATTCTATGAAAAATTGAATTTATGGAAAGGTCCTTCATCAAAGAACATCTGGCAAGGTGCTAACTCTAAAACAATGTCTGTATTTGATTATTATAAAAAGTAAAGAACAATATATTTGTACGAAAAGCTACCTCACGGACAGTCTTTTCTAACCCATTATTTTTGTTTCTTCTTACTTGAATAAAATTTTCTATCACATGAATTCTTAGGACATGCTACCTACAAAACCTTGCAAAAACTTATCATCTTAGAAATTTATCATAACTTTTAGTGCAATAAATTCAAATGTCAAGTATGTGTTGAATCTATATATGTTAAGCATACGTATAAATTTGTTGCAAGGAATTTTAATCCTTTAGAATTGATTAACAATAAAATTCTTATATGAATTCAAAACAATCTCTAGGGGGGGGGGATGTTCCATAAATTTTATTGACAATTGCAGTAGATAATGTTATGTCTATTTGTTGAATGGTAAGGATAAAGAAATCGAAAAAATATAACAATATAAAATAGAATTTGAAAGTACATTGGTTAGAAAAATAGTCATAATTAGAAATGGTAGATGTGGAGAGAATGAATATATTTTTGCATATATATATTAGGAAAATCGAATCATCCATCAAATTACTGCACATATTCTTGTCAATATAATGAAATTTTTTAAAGACAAAAACAATTTTTTAAGGAAAGGTTGAATGTCATGCTTATAAGTTTAGGTTTACATTAAAATTTGTGGGATCCTATCATTATAGCAAAACAGAACAACCAAAGTTTGTCTGGTCAGAGTGAGGATTTATTTCTTAGTAAAGGTAGCAAAAAATAAAAAGAACTTTTGTGTTTTATGAAATGGAGAAATATAAATTTTTATTTGTTCAGGCTTTGTTGTATCCTAATAGATAACTACTTGTCTCTCCTTTAAGTATATATAAGCAATAACACATGAATGCTAGTGATCTAACAATTTCCAATACAGTCTATTCCATATGAGAAAAGGAAATGAGGGAATTATTCCCAAAAAGGTAAAAACAAGACCTGAGCCTCTAGATTTTATGTTCATTTGATATGCTACAAATAGTAAATCATATAAATTTATTGTTCACATGTCCAAACCATCAGATAGTTAGGTTAAGTTTCTAAATGACCTTGGAATGAACCAAAAGAGAAAGTACATATTAAAGAATTGAGAGGCGTAGTAAAAATAAATGGACAAATTAATTTCTTCGAGTTTGATTTTGTAACATTTCTTTTTGAGAATGAGTCTCATATATCTGATCAAGCTATGCCCTCTGTTAATCATTCTTTTTGGAAAGAGGCAATCAATAGCAAGATATATTCAATCTTGAGCAACCATACTTGAAATTTAGTTGATCTTCCCATTAGAAATAACCTTTTCGGTTTAAAGTGGATCTACAAAAGAAAAAGAAAGTTGATGGAAAAATTATCATATACAATGCAAAATTTCTTTTCATTGTCTTTAACAACAAGAAGGCATTGCTTATTATTATATATTCACTTACTAGGACTACATCAATTCAGATATTAGTTTCTCTAGTTATGGTATATGACCTTCAAATTTGTCAAAATGGACACGAAAATTCAAAAAAAAAAATTAAAATTGGAGGAAGAAATTTTCATCGACTAACACAAGTGCTTTATGGTTCTTGGTAAAGAAAAGAAAGTTTGTAAACTTGTTAAGTAACTTTATGGACTAAAATATGGCCAACAAATACTGACATGCATTGTTTGACAAAACTATGTCGAAAAATAAATTATAGATTAATGAATATGATAAATGTTTTTACATTAAACACATTTCAAATCACAAGGTCATTGTTTGTTTTTATGTTGTGACATGTTGATCATAAAAATAGACATTTCTAACATATTTGCTACTAAGAATATGCTAGAAAGTAACTTTCATATGATAGTCATTGAAGTTATTAATTTGATTGAAAAGTTACTTGACAAGTTCAATTATTTAGATTTTAATTTGGTGGAGACTCCAATAAATGTGAGATTTGTACTTCAAAAGAATCAAGACAAAAGTGACTCAGAATTTGATTAAGCTATAGTATTGAGAATTATGATATATTTCATGAATGTCCACAATAATATTTAACATGTGTCAATGGTAAGTTGAATCCGTTCACAAGTAATCTCAGTCAAACTCATTGGATGACAATTAAAAGAGTTTTGAGTGTTTTAAAGATACTTAAAAACTATTTTTTTTCATAACTATTATTCAAGTGCACCAGAACAATATAGTGATGTAAAGTGAATCATCAGGTCAAATAAAGTAAAATCGACAAGCAGATACATATTTTCTCTTTGTGGAGGATCAATCTTTTGGAAACCATCATAGAAATATGCGCTCTATTATGAAATCAGTGATTATCTGTCAAGATAAGGTTGCTTAAGAAGTTGAATGACTCTGAATTTTAATGAAAGATTTTTTACCCGATCTTTTAGCTTAGGTATGCATACACGTGAGAGTTATTTTTTAATAGGTGGGGCATGGAGAATGATGTATAATGTAAATTATCATCATATATGATGTAGACATAATATCTTTAGAGAACTACTCTCTAGTTGAATTATCATAATTGGCTATGTAAACTTAAAGGATAATGTAACGGATCAACTTACAAAAGGCTTGTCTAGAGAGGGAGTTGATAGATTATTAAAGGGAATGAGACTATGGTCGAAGAAAACACATTGTAGCAGTAGCTCTACCAAGAAGACTCGAGATCCCAAGATCTAGGTTCAAGGAGATCAAAATAAAGTCATTGGATGACGGTTCAACATTGTCAATTTTTTTTTATCGTCCATTCTCTTTATAATAACATGTTCAGTAACAATAATAAATACATTAAGACTTTTATAATTTCTCAGATTGATACAAGGCATATCAAATAGTGTATCCATTGGATAACACTTTTACAAATCCATTTGTAAGTGTGAATTGTATGAAGTTTCATGTAGAATACAGTAAGGCTACTTCTTTACGCACTTATAAGCAAAGACTTGTTCATGGTTAAAACTAACAAAAAAAATAGAACCAAAATCAGCTAAATGTTTTATTTTGTGGCTTATATTGTGTAGCGATGCTCCAAAGTTTGATGGTTCAAAGATATCACCGATTGATCGAGTATATCATAGATATATTCATTATTGAAAGTTCAAAAAGAAACCCAGTTGTCCAGATGAAATCAATCGGTATTTACGAATCACACAGTTTTTCATTCATATGTTTTAATAATAATCATTACATATTCATGTGGGGGACTTTTGGCCTTTAAAGGTTTGAACGAAAAATTATGTATTGTTACTCTTTTGAAGGGTTGTGACTATACTGAAGGGTTTTTACCTTTATGAAAGATTGTGTCCTTTCTAAAGGGATGTGACGGTTTAAAAGATTATGTCTTTTCAAAAATGTTGTGACTTTTCTAAATGATTATCTTCTTTCCTAAGAGTTGTATTTTTACCCTTTGTTGGCTATACATAAAGAGGTTTTCTCTAATTTTTCTAGATTGAATTCTTCCCTTCTTATTCAAACATTTCTTACAAAACAAAATTGCTCAATTGTGTCTTTGTGTGACTTGTTGGTGTCATTTCAAGTTTGTTGAAATTATCGTTGTTTTAGGTTCCACTACTTCTTTAATAGTTAATCTATTTTATCTTGGGAGGAATTCATTTTCAACCTAGGTTACTTGACGGGTTTACATTTCTTAAGAACACACAACATGTTTTGTGGACTCGGATTAGTTATTTGTTTTTTTCTTTACTTCTTTTATATTTTTTGATTTTCTAATCTGAACCTATTAGATAATAAACAGTTCATTAACACTTTCACAAAGAATTATTTATTGAAGGCATCACTTCAAGAAAATAAATTTAAGATGATATATTTCCCGATATTGGGATTAAACACCAATCAAAAACAACATGTGCATCATCTAAACCACAACAATTACGTATGTAGAAAATTTCTCCAAAATTACTCAATGATTATAAATACCTATTAAGAGTCTCTCTATCACATAAAATAAATCATAACCTACCTTCATCGAAGTAAAGGAAGCTAATTCCCTATATTTATTTCTATCCTTAATGCCTTATAACGTCACTAATCTATGAAGTGTAAAATATTAAAAAGGAGATGATTCAGTAGACATCCATATTTCTATAGGTCCAGCCTACACTGATCAATACAATTAATTAAAATCCTAAATGTTGATACCAACAAATACATCACATCTCGTTCATTCCTATATATTCAAGACTAGGGTTAAGTCTCAATTCGTCCAAGTAACATAACTCTAATGGAATTCATATAATTCAATACACTTAATATATAATTATGTATCTCAAAATATCAAAACTTAAGCATAATATGATAATAAAATAATAATATTGAAATCTCCTACTTAGAGCAACACAATATATCAAACCTAAACCATTTACAATGAATGAAAATTGCATAACTCAATCATAATGATTGAATTCTCTAATGACAAACATCATTGAACTGATAGTCATAAATAGTGGTGGCAAATGGGCGGGTATGGTTAAATGTGGGAAAATTGAAAATGGGTAAAGATAAAATGGGTAATCATTAAACCTTTCATATTTGATATGGGTCAAAATGGGTTGGGTACTAAATGGATTGGGTAAAATACTAGTTTACCCATATTTCTTGAATAAATAGTTTTTTTACTTAACAATTCAATATGTAAAAAATATTTTAGTCTTTTTCTTTCGATGAAACATGTTGAAAAAGCTTCATTTACTTTTATTTTAATAAAAAAGTAAAAAAAAACTGTTAAAAATATTTGGGAGAGGGGGGTTATAGAGGGCTAGCGGGGGTGCGGGTACGATGGTAGGGATGCAAAAATGAAAATTTTTAAGTTGAAAACATTTTTTAAAATAAACTTAAATTTTTATTTTTTTTGTAGTGGGGGGTGAGTGGCTGGGGTGGGGGTGGGTTGAGGCATGGGTGAAAAATGAAATTTTGACTTTCAAAATATTTTTTTTTAAAATAAACTAAAATTTTTTTGGGAAGCGTGGGGTGGAGGTCGAGATTTGACATATTAATAGGGACCCTTATATGAAAGTTTTGAAAAATCGCTTGTAGAACATGGTAACAAAAAGTTTTTTGAAAATTCAGAGAAAAATTACAATACTTATATTTGACCCGTAGTTTACCTATAATAAACCAATATTTTAATGGGTCTAATATGAATATAATGCTGAATATTAGCCATATTTAAAATAACTCTTTCAACCCATATTTGATGGTCTATTTAGTCGGTTCAGAAAAAATGGGTTTAAATTGCCAACACTAGTCGTAAACATATTGGTAAAAGACATGCATAGTACTAACACATTGTAGTCCATCAATTCAAATTCACAATGACAATTAAATTCCTCCTATTTAATATATTATAATATCCAACCCATGTATCTAATATATTAAAGATATAGGGGCGTATTGATTTACCGAATTCTCGATATTTTTCTCTCCCAATCACAAAGTTTTTCCCTTTTTCTCTTTTCTTTTATATAAATTATTTACTACCATTATTATTTTACATGATTAACTATAATGTCATGAAAGTTGTCCACTACTAATTTAAAAGTTATTTTCATTAACCACCAACTAAATTAATTCTAAAAAATATCCCATTAGTTATATAATTGTACTACAAATAGTCCAAAATACCCATTTATAATGTACCTGAAGTCATTTATGAAATAAGAAACTCTAGAACTCAAAAGGGCCTAATGGGTCGTTATAGGGTCAGTCTCTTGGAGGGGAGTGACTGAGCTACTAGTCGTAACAAAACGATAGCTTTCTAACATCACCAATGCATTCTCTATGATAAGGAAAAAGTTCAAAGTAAAAACTAATCTCCTTGTGCTGTTCATTCTAATTCATTCTTCGGATACGATGAGATCTCTCTACTAAACCCGAGTAGACTTTCCTCTTCCTTCCGTTTAATGCTTGGTCTCTATTTCACCAAATTAAAAATCAGTTTTCCCTGCTTTGTTTCCATTTAAACTCTCTCACTTTATCAAACTTCTATCCCGCTAGAGTGGGACATAAATAAAGGGATGGTGTATGCGGGAAAATACACATGTATTTAAATGGAACTAATTTTTTTTTAAAAAAAATTGAGGGTCTTTCTTTTCTTGTGAATAAATATTTCTTTTTTAAATTAATGTTATTTTAACCTTTATCATAATTTGAGATGTATTTTAAGATGCATTAACTTCTTCTTCTTCTTCTTCTTCTTTTCGGTTTAAAGTTGTAGGAGCCCATTTATTATTAACATAAAAGGAGCCAAAAAATGAATAAGCCCAACTGAGATATGGTCCAGCAAATTACCAAGAAAAAAAACCCTAAACGTAATAAAGAAACTAAGAAAAAATCAAGTCTAGACAAAAATTTGAGGCTTGATGCTTGTCAGAGCAGGCTGATCTAAGCATCTTCATCATCTTTGAGTCAGCTTTTAAGAGTTCATTGGGGATATGATTATACAAGTGGATCTATTTTGGTAAGAACAAGCATATCCCTCTTCTGCCAGAGCTTTGTCAAACCGTGATTCTCTATGCAACAACAATTAGTTGAATCATATCCCTAGTTGATTCGTAGAATTATGTAAATCAGACTAACTTATTTACAGGCTTCTTATCTAGTATTTATAAATTATTTCTATTTCAAATAGAAAAATGAGTCTCGATCAACCTATTTAATATTAGTAATCTCTCCCCTAAAATCTATATCTGATGGATTGAACCAAATATATGATTAATACCATCATCAAGATTTGGAGCTATGAGAAAAACTAATAATGTAAGAGATTGAATCTGAACCTAAAACTATATAGCAACAACACCATACTCATATGTGATCAACACAATTAAGAATAGGAATGTCCAACCAAACTCATAGGCAAACTGGTGAATAAACTATCTAGCTGAAAAGAAAATACAAATTCACTTCTCCTAGTTTTTTTTATCAGTAATGAAACCTCAAAGCTCTCACAAAGTGCATGATATATAACCAATAGAATCTAATTCAGATAAGGTGAAGAGTACATTACCAACTACTAGATAAATTTATGAACAACAATTGAACCTTCATAGGTATATAGTGAAGTTTCAATAGTACTAGATCTAAGCCCCCTTGCTCTTAAAAGATCACCCGAAGAAACTCTAACACAAAATTCAGCAGTGCTCGCACCAAGATTACCTCTTAATGCCCCATCACTGTTACATTTCAACCATCCCAAAGGTGGTAACGCCACCTTATCACCCTAGATGTAAAACTAGGCCTGAAATATTGGGTTATTTAAATTATTTGGAATATTGGGTTATTTAAATTTAAAATTAGTTATATTCTTTTAGTGTTGAAAATATCCCAAATAAATCTATTAGTAGAGTAAGAAGCACCATGTAGAATGGTATTTGTCCTTTTCCGAAGAATCCATAAGTTGATATTCGGAATTGCATTAAATAATGTCATCTTTTGCCGAGAGTTACCTTTAACATTCAAAACATGATTCATTTTAACCTATGGTCCCAAAAGACAAACTTCACCAGCAAAATATCTCCATAATGAATCCGCAACTTCTCCTTTTTATACTGAGTCATCCACTGTCTCATCAGTTGGAACCTCACAGAAACCATTGTGTCATTTAAATAGCCACTGTAAAAAAAATTCCACACCTTCAAATCTAAGAAATATATATTAAAAGGGATTCCTTGTACCCATATGTTCTAATAAGAGTCAATTTTCTCTGCTCTCTTACTTATATTATTCCAAGCACTTTTAAGTGAAATTATCCAGAAATGGAATGTCCAGCATGATTTATCACTTTAATTTGTCTGTCTAATCAGATCGATGGAAGATTTTGACATGATACACTACATATTGAGGCACACACATTTGCATTTTCTCATAATAAAAAAAATATTAATTCATATAACCATTAATATATATCAAATTGTGGCAGGTTTTCACTTCTGTTGATTGTGAATATAGCGGACCCAACCCTAACCAATTATCAACAATATTAAAGATGTTAAACCTCGAGGTTCCCACAAAAAAATTTGTTCAAAGATATCCCTGTTATTGAGTATTTTTCCACAATTGAGATCCATCCCTCCATTGTACCAAGCAAGGATTTTCTTCTTGCTATATTTATTCTATATAATATTCGCCCATAATGAGTTTTAATTCTGAACCTCCAATAGAATTTAGCATATTAATCTTGAAATAAATTAAATAAAGACCTAAAACAAAGACAACCCTCTTTTTTGGGCAACCAAATATCATTCCAGGAAGCATAGCAGACAAGACGTGACTTAGAACACATTGAAAAACACTATTTATTAGAACACATAGGATAACATATTTCCGTTCCAGGCTTGTAGTTCAGATTTGAACCTTGTAATAAGATTAAAGTAATTCTCCTTCCTCTTCCTTTTATGGGATGTACGACACCCCAAATACATGAGTGGAAATTTGCTTGTATTAAAACTTGTAAACTCCTGAACCAGCAATGTGTGAGCAGCTTCTTGATTTTGATTTATAAAGAAGGCTCTTTTATCCTTTTTAATTTTCTGTCATGACTGAATTTCATACTTCTTTAAAATTGACATGATCTTTATAGATGAATATCCATTAGTACATGCAAAAATTATATTTCTATCTACACAAGAATGATGGTTTATATTGGTACTTAAGTTTAGAATCGCATAACCCCGAAATAGATCATCCTTATATAAAGAGTTTAAGAACCTAGATAAAATGCTAGTAGATAGAATAAATACAGCACGGGATAGTGCATCACCTAGTTTCAATACTTTAGTAAAGTGAAAGAACCCATGTGACTTCCCATTAATAACAAGAGAATACCAAATGTTTGCAAGAAACATCCAATTTAAATCCACCTCAAATTCATAAAAACCCATCTTCATCAACACTTTCATCATACAGAACCACGATACTATATCATGAGCAATTGCCATATCAAGCTTAAATACAATATAAGAAGGCTTACCCTCTTTCATGATTTATGACATCTTTTATGTTAAGAGAAAATTTTCTATAAACTCAGATTGATTTGCAGAGATGACTTTAGGGAACATACCTTCTATTCATTCATGAACTATTCTAGATAGAATTTTTTTGATAAAATTATTCAAACAGATTGATCTAAAGTCTGCAAATGTGTTAACTTGGTAATTTTTGGGGCAATAAGACAACTTAGTATGAATAATATACTTAGAAAGAGTAATACTATCTACACTATCAAAGTAGTCATACTGAACTTACTGAGGCCAAAAAAACTCCTCAAAATGTCCTCAAAATCTATGTAGTTTTAGTACTTCACCTGGACTCTATGTAATATTTTTTTTTCAGCATTACAGGCTTCCTCAAATAGTTTTTCTTTGATTTTGACAATATCTTCCCTGATTAGTAGTTACTGAAAAATATCACCATAAACTTCCTTTATACATTTGGTCAAAGATTATTTTGCCGTTTTGATGTTTTCTTTAAAAATAAAATACACAAACTCTTCCTTTATGGATTGATCATGGTCAGTCCAGAACATAAGAAACCTTAATAGTTTCCTTTATGAATTCATCCCCTCTTCCATGGTCAATAACCAAGGGGAATGATTTGATCCTATTCTTGCAGGAAGTTCAATTTCCATAAAATTTAATCAGTGGGCATATCCTGATAAGAGAGAATCCAACTTTTCTAATCCATTAGGTGAAAGAGCTTCCTCTGAATGGAATCTCTTCTAAATCACAACTCTAAATACATGTCTTAAAGTCTGCATTATCAATATATTGATCAAGACTACATTAAAATCTCCACCAATTACCAAGAGCTATCAATAGTTGTTGTCATCTAATATATCCAACCATAGAATTTTTCTATCTTAAACATGACATTTGACATGGACGGAAGTAAGATGAAATCTATTAGACAGTTGTTATTGTGTTAAACACGGTGTAAATTGTTGCTCTGTATCAACCACCACAGTGACATCAGACTCCAAATAAATGAAACACCAAATGTTTCCATTGTTATTTCCTTTCACTATGGGCATCTTTAACCTTCTTCTATATTTGTTGATATATATGACATGTTAAAATGGTTCCACAAGGCTAATAAGAGAAAAATAATGAAAAATATGCAGTATTTGCACTCTATGGAATGTTTGTTTGGTATCTGTTAGTTGATTGGATGGTGTAGATCTACCTTTCTCTGTTGCTTCCATATTTTGGCAGATTTAATCAATTTTGGAGATATATCTTCTTTAATAGGCATAGTATCTACATTTTCTTGAGAACAATAATTTTTCAAACCCCTATTGCTTGATCCTCTTTTGTGCTACCAATAACCTTGTGTTAAGAATTATGAGTGATTATATCATGCAAAACCTCATGAGGGTATACCAAAAATTTAATATTCTCCTTATGATGCTCTTTGTTACATAAAATTTGACTATTGCTTCGCTCAATTAAAATTTACTCTCATCAACCATGTTTGCATCCTACATTTTGTCAATAATATCTAATTCGACCTATACATCAATAATTATTGTCATGCTAACACGGACAAAATAATTAATACCAATAGTGATTAGGGAAACAATCTTCCAGAAGAATCGAAAATAACATGTACTATGCACATGATAATGATGTTGAACATTACATGATTATTCAGTTCCACTTTATTTACAATTTTGGGGTAAATTAAGCATGGTTAGGTGATGAGGACTTAAATAGGAGGACATTTGATGTCAAATCTAGTTTACAACTTATCAGATGTTAAGAGTGAACAATACAAAATACTTGAAAAAATTCTCCATATAGTGTTCCTCTAGATATCTCTATATAAGGTTTTAAGTAATGCACAAAATCTTATCTCACATTCTAATCAACATAAAATAATACTTACCATTAATGGTTGTGTTATAATCTCATTACAAAATATTTAACAATCTCATAGACATCTAGCTCAGGTGTAACATGTAAATGCACCAATTTCCCTAGCGTTAGAACCATGATTGAACCTTAATTAGTTCATGAGTATTCTCTTTGATCCATCACTTTCATTGTTCATTAGTTTAGAAAAGTCTTCAGTTGATTTACTAATATAAACAACTCATAATATCATAAATATTAAAGAACAAAAAAACTAAAAAACATAATTTTATAAAAACTCCAAAACCTTCTATTTTGTGATCTAAGAATTTAATAAATGGATTACAGAAGATTAACGACAAACTGACTTAAAAACAAGGAAAAGAATTGATCACATTAAAAGTTTTGACCATTGGTTAATAATTTCAAAACTTAACTCCAAT
Source organism: Solanum peruvianum (assembly GCA_027705065.1). Classification (NCBI taxonomy): domain Eukaryota; kingdom Viridiplantae; phylum Streptophyta; class Magnoliopsida; order Solanales; family Solanaceae; genus Solanum; species Solanum peruvianum. Next base: position 28,167 of record JAKWJD010000967.1, on the reverse strand, counting down.
TTCAAGAACTCCAATTACCAACTCTATGATAATTATGAGTTCAGCAACTCTACTCCGTTTTAATCTCAGTAAAAAAATTTAAATCAAACTTTAAATGCTCGATCAATGTAGAACTTTTTGTTTCTTCAAGAACATCCTAACCCATGATTTTATTCCCATTTTTTGCTCCTCCATGTGTTTTTTTGGAGGTATTTCTTATCAGGAGTGCATAACCTTATAAATTAGTATTATTTCGTTTTCTTTCTCATTGCATACTTCTAAATCTTTATACAGATCTTCCATTTCTTTAAAGACATTTGATAGTTCCTGTAACAACCTGTTTAGTCATTTCGAGCAGTATAATCATTGTGATAAAAACTGATTGGGTCGACGGATCACGCGACGGACCGTCATGGTTGCGACGGACCGTGTTGGACTCCGTCGTCCCATACTTGTGTATATACTTCTGTCTGGTCCCCTCATTACCCTCAACGACAGGTAGGACGAACCTTCATAGGCACAACAACGGTCCATCGAGCGTCTTCTTCCAAACACTTCAACTCTGAAATTCTGGTACTGGGATCAAATCTCTGAACTTCGCGACAGAACTGCAGTACGGAACGTCGTAGATATGACGGCCCGTCACAGATCTTTTTACTGAATTTAACTCTCTAAACTTTGTGACGGACCTGCAGGGTGGACCGTCGCTGGTGCGACGGGCCGTCACAGGCTGCGTAACCCCGACTTGGTCGGATTTATGCTAAAAGTTTTAAAGGGGTGTTTTGGACTATTCATGACAAACTTTATGAAATTAGTGGGGTAAGTTTAATAATTTAGTTACTTGGGGGTTAAAGAAGATAATAAGGAAATAAATAACAGGTTACTTTTATCATAATGAATTATATGATAATTAGGGTAAAAGAAAAAGAATCTGGAGAAGAAAAAGAAAAAAGACAGAGAGGGGAGAACGAGCGAGAGAGAGAACGAAGAGGAAAGCAAAGGCATTGGGGAAGTAGCTTGCTTGATCACGATTCTTCGGTGGAGGTAGATTATGGTTTACTTCTATGTGATAGATAAATTTTAAATAGCAATTGATATGTATTGGGTGGTATTGTAAAGTCTTATATATGCTTAATGGTGTGGTTGCATGTTGTGATTATGAAATTATGATGGATTAGAATGATGAGACTGTTGAATCTTAAACCTTAAATCCTCTCTTTTAAGATGACGCCTTGACAGAAAGAAGGCTTGATGAACTAAAATAATGAGATAAATGGATCGGGTGTCACGTTCCGACACGTAGTATTAGGGGATCGGAGTATCACGTTCCGACACATAGTATTAGGGGATCGGAGTGTGACGTTCCTACACGTAGTATTAGGGGATCGGAGTGTCACGTTTTGACACGTTGTATTAAGGGATCGGGTGTCACGTTCCGAAATGTAGTATTAGGGGATTGGAGTGTCACGTTCCGACAAGTAGTATTAAGGGATCGGAGTGTCACGTTCCGACACGGCAGTACTAGGGGATCGGGTGTCACGTTCCGACACGTAGTATTCGGGGATCGGAGTGTCACGTTCCGACACGTTGTATTAGGGGATCGGAGTGTCACGTTCCGACACGACAGTACTAAGGGATCGGAGTGTCACGTTCCGACACGATAATAATAAAGAGAATTAATCTTGATCCACAAAGTAATTTTTGGTTTGTGATTGCATGGCTTCTCTATTATTTGATACTGGATCCACATTTTCATATGTATCTTCCTCATTTGCTACTGGTCTTTATTTACATTGTGATTTGCTTGACATGCCTATTCGTGTCTCTACTCTTGTGGGTGAGTCTGTGATAGTTGAGAAGGTGTATAGGTGTTGTCTTGTGACTTTTGTGGGAAGCAATACTCATGTAGACTTGATTATTCTAGAGATGGTTGATTTCGATGTAATTCTAGGTATAACTTGGCTTTCTCCAAATTTTGCAATCTTAGATTTTAATGCTAAAACTGTTACTTTGGCCAAGCCTGGGACAGATCCGCTAGTGTGGGAGGGTGACTATACTTCCACTCCAGTTCATATTATCTCCTTTCTTCGTGCTAAGAGAATGGTTAGTAAGGGTTGTTTAGCTTTCTTGGCACATCTCAGGGATGACACTTCCCAAGTACCTTCGATTGAGTCCGTCTCGATAGTCCGTGAGTTTCTGGATGTGTTTCCTATAGACCTTCCTGGTATGCCACCGGATAGGGATATTGATTTTTGCATTGATCTAGAGCCGGGTACTCGCCCCATTTCCATACCCCCTTATAGAATGGCTCCAGCTGAGTTAAGGGAGTTAAAGGCCCAACTTCAAGAGTTGTTAGGTAAAGGCTTTATTAGACCACGTGCATCCCCTTGGGGTGCTCCTGTTTTTATTTGTGAAGAAGAAGGATGGAAGTTTTCGGATGTGCATAGACTACAGGCAACTGAATAAGGTAACTATTAAGAATAAGTATCCTCTTCCTCGCATTGACGATTTGTTCGATCAGTTACAAGGTGCTTGTACCTTCTCAAAAATCGATTTGAGATCTGGTTATCATCAATTGAAAATACGGGTAGTAGATGTTCCAAAGACTGCTTTTCGAACCAGGTATGGGCATTATGAATTCTTGGTAATGTCTTTTGGGCTTACGAATGCCCCTGCTGCTCTCATGAGTCTGATGAACGGGATTTTTAAGCCATATCTGGATCTCTTTGTCATTGTATTCATTGATGATATACTAATATACTCAAAGAGCAGGGAAGAACATGAGGAGCATTTGAGAATTGTATTGGAAGTGTTGAGGGAGAAAAGGCTTTATGCCAAATTCTCCAAGTGTGAGTTTTGGCTAGATTCATGTCCTTCTTGGGGCACGTGGTTTCTAAGGATGGAGTGATGGTGGATCCTTCTAAGATTGAAGCAGTGAAGAGTTGGGTAAGACCTACTAATGTTACAGAGGTAAGGAGCTTTGTTTGTTTAGCTAGCTACTATTGTCGATTTGTCAAGGAATTTTCTTCGGTTGCTTCCAAACTGACAAATTTGACTAAGCAGAGTGTTCCATTTGTATGGTCGGACGAATGTGAAGAAAGCTTCCAGAACCTCAAGACCTTGTTGACTACTGCACCAATTCTTACCTTGCCAGTGGAAGGTAACAATTTCATTGTTTATTGTGATACATCTTAATCTGGGTTGGGTGCAATGCTAATGTAGAAGAGGAATGAAATTGCTTATGCTTCGAGGCAATTAAAAGTGCATGAACGTTATTATCCGACCAATGATTTTGAGTTGGCTGCAGTAGTGTTTGCATTAAAGCAATGGAGACATTATCTATATGGGGTTAAGTGTGAAGTCTACACAGATCATCGTAGTTTACAGTATGTCTTTACTTAGAAAGATTTGAATTTGAGAAAGAGGAGGTGGAAGTAAACTACTGAAGGACTATGATATTACTATTTTGTATCACCCAGGAAAAGGCAATGTTGTGCCAGATGCTTTAAGTAGAAAAGCAGGGAGCATGGGAAGTCTAGCCCACATACAAGTTTCTAGACGCCCATTGGCTAGAGAGGTTCAGATTTTGGCTAATGACCTCTTGAGGCTGGAAGTACTAGAGAAAGGAGGATTTTTGGCCTGCGTAAAGGCAAGATCTTCTTTTCTTGACAAGATTAAGGAAAGACAGTTTGTTGATGAGAAGCTGAGTCGAATCCGGGAGATGGTATTACGAGGAGAGACTAAAGAGGCAAAAATTGATGAGGAAGTCGTTTTGAGAATTAAGGGGATGGTATGTGTGCCCCGTGTTGATGATTTGATTCACACTATTCTTACAGAGGCTCATAGTTCAAGGTATTCTATACATCCTGGTGCAACCAAGATGTATCGTGACCTAAAGCAACATTTTTTATGGAGTAGGATGAAGCGTAACATTGTTGATTTTGTTGCCCAATGCCCGAATTGTCAGCAGGTAAAGTATTAACACCAGAGGCCCGGAGGAACACTTCAAAAAATTCCCATTCCTGAATGGAAATGGGAAAGAATTGCAATGGATTTTGTGGTTGGTCTTCCAAATACATTGGGTAAGTTTGATTCTATTTGGGTTATTGTTGACAGATTAACTAAGTCTGCACACTTCATTCCGGTTAAGGTGACTTACAATGCAGAGAAGTTAGTCAAACTCTATATCTCAGAAATTTTTCGATTGCATAGAGTTCCACTTTCCATCATATCAGATAGAGGTACACAATTTACTTCTAAGTTTTGGAGAACATTGCATGCTGAATTAGGTACTAGGTTGGATATTAGTACTGCATTTCACCCTCAGACCGATGGTCAGTCTGAGCGAACGATTCAGGTTTTGGAGGATATGATTCATGCATGTGTGATAGAATTTGGTGGTCATTGGGATAACTTCTTACCCATAGAAGAGTTTTCATACAATAATAGCTACCACTCAAGTATTGATATGGCCCCATTTGAGGCAATGTGTGGGAGGAGATGTAGGTCCCCCATTGGTTGGTTTGATGCAATTGAGGTAAGACCATGGGGTACCGATATCTTGAGGGAATCGTTAGATAAAGTAAAATTCATTCAGGAGAAGCTTCTAGTAGCTCAGAACAAGCATAAAGAATATGAGGATCGAAAGGTTAGGGACTTGGATTTTACGGAGGGTGAACAAGTCTTGCTTAAGGTTTCACCCATGAAAGGGGTGATGCAGTTTGGTAAGCGAGGTAAGCTTAGTCCAAGGTATATTGGTCCATTTAAAGATATGAAGCGCGTGGGGGAGGTGGCTTATGAATTGGCATTGCCTCCAGGACTCTCAGGAGTGCACCCAGTATTGCATGTGTCTATGCTGAAAAGATACCATTTGGATGGAAACTACATTATTCGTTGGGATTCAGTTCTTCTTGATGAGAATTTTTTTTATGAGGAGGAGGCTATTGCTATTTTAGATAGAGAAATCCGCAAGTTGAGATCAAGGGAGATTGTATCCATCAAGGTTCAATGGAAGAATCGGCCAGTTGAAGAGTCCACTTGGGAGAAGGAGGCTGATATGCAAGAAAGATACCTACTTCTTTTTAAAGATTCAGGTACTCTTTCTCGCCCTTCTTTTTCTTCTTGTGATCGTTCGGGGATGAACGATGGGTAAATTGGTATCTATTGTAACAACCTGTTTAGTCATTTCGAGCAGTAGAATCATTGTGATAAAAACTGACTGGGTCGACGGATCACGCGGCGGACCGTCATGGTCGCGATGGACCGTGTTGGACTCCGTCGTCCCATACTTGTGTAATTTCTTCTGCTGCTCTCCTCATTACCCTCGACAACAGGTAGGACGAACCGTTATAGGCACAACGGTCCGTCGAGCGTCTTCGTTCCAAAACACTTCAACTCTGAAATCTTGGTACTGGGATCAACTCTCTGAACTTCGCGACGAAACTGCAACGCGGACCGTCGTAGATTCGACGGTCCGTCACAGACCTTTTTATTGAATTTAACTCTCTGAACTTTGTGACGGACCTGCAGGATAGTCCATCGCAGGTACGACGGGCCGTCACGAGCTGCGTAACCCCGACTGGGTCAAATTTCTGTTAAAAGTTTTAAAGGGGTGTTTTGGACTATTCATGACAAACTTTATGAAATTAGTGGGGTCAGTTTAATAATTTAGTTACTTGGGGGTTAAAGAAGATAATAAGGAAATAAATAATGGGTTTCTTTTATCATAATGAATTATATGATAATTAGGGTAAAAGAAAAAGAATCTGGAGAAGAAAAAGAAAAAGACAGAGAGGGGAAAACGAGCGAGAGAGAGAGAACGAAGCGGAAAGCAAAGGCATTGGGGATGTAGCTTGCTTGATCACTTTTTTCGGTGGAGGTAGGTTATGGTTTATTTCTATATGATAGATAAACTCTAAATAGCAATTGATATGTATTGGGTGGTATTGTAAAGTCTTCTATATGCTTAATGGTGTGGTTGTATGTTGTGATTATGTAATTATGATGGATTAGAATGATGAGACTTTTGAAACTTAAACCTTAAATCCTCTATTTTAAGATGACGCCTTGACATAAAGAAGGCTTGATGAACTAAAATAATGAGATAAATGGATCGGGTGTCACGTTCCAACATGTAGTATTTGGGGATCGGAGTGTCATGTTCCGACATGTAGTATTAGGGGATCGGAGTGTCACGTTCTGACACGTAGTATTAAGGGATCGGGTGTCACGTTCCGACACGTAGTATTAGGGGATCGGAGTGTCACGTTCCTAGACGTAGTATTGGGGGATCGGAGTGTCAAGTTCGGACACGGCAGTATTAGGGGATCGGAGTGGCACGTTCCGACACGATAATAATAAAGAGAATTAATCTTGAATTATGTTGATATACTCAAATTCAAAGAACCTATTTCCTTAATGAGTATGGTGTGGAGGCTTGAGTCCTCACAGGTGTGCTTGGTGTTGTTGCCAATGGTTCTTGTACTTGTTGTTTTCACCTGTTAAGTATTATGGTTGATTATTATTATTCAATATATATTTCTTTCTATTTTGAGTTGGCCGATGATACCTACTCAGTACGTGTTCCTTGTACTGACCCCTACTTGTATTTTTCTCTTTGTTATCTGTGGAGTGCAGCAAACGTGCCATCGACTTCGACTCGTCCGCAACTCTAGCTAGTCTCCAGCATATAAGATTTCAGGGTGAGCTATTATTCCTAGCTCGGACTGGGTTCTCTCCTTCACGTCTCGATGTCTTGAAGTTCGGACACGGACCATCTCTTTTACTTATTTTAGCTTCTTAAATACTCTTAGATTTAGAAATTTGAGGATAGATGTTTTTGGTGTGATGACTTCCAGATTTTGTGGATTATAGTTGATAAGCTTTAGAAGCTTATTTATTGGTTATATTATTAAGATTTGAGTCTTCCGCAATATATTTTGTTCATTATGGTTAAAATATTGGTAAATGTTGGGGTTTAGATGTGTTGGTTCGCCCACTTAAGGAAGTAAGTGTGGGTGCCACTCACGACTCATTTTGGGTCGTGACGGTTCCTCAACATAAACATGGTTGAGAATACGCTATATTTGTTTTGAAAAATTAATCAATTATTTATTCTATACTTGTGGACAACACAAAGTTTTCCCCATGTATCCTAGAGATAATTGATAATTTTTTGAAAGTGAATGTAGAGGATTGCCAAAATTATTATGCTTATGGAAAATAAATAGCTTTGAGGCAATAAAAATCTTTGTAAAAAATTACAAATATTTAATAAGAAAAAAAAAAGTAAAGGATTATACACCCTGACACATAAACACCTCATGAGAAATACATGCAGGAGTAGAAGCTTACCATTAATTTGAAGGTGGAGAATAATAAAGAAGATATAAGGAGGTTCTATTTTGGTCGAGAATTTAAAAATTGATTTAATTGTTGTATTTGAGCCAGAAGAGGAGAGTTATTTAGCTTATAATTTACATTTATTTGGTAGATGGTGTTCTTGAAGTTGGAGGATACCTTACCGATGATCGAATATTCTAATCTAGGAAATCTTTATTTTTATTATACGTGAATTAGTTATTTTAGTGGAATAGTTTTGCATTTAGTATTTAGTACCTATGTACATTGCTATATTTTCTCTTTTATCCATCACTTACATTGTTCATTAGTTTAGAAAAGGCTTTAATTGATTTACTAATTTAGAGAATTCATGATATAATAAATATGAAAGATGAAACAAAAAGAAAACTTCATTAATTTCATAAGAACTCAAAAACCTTCAATAATTTTGTGATCTAAACCATTGTATAAATGGATGACTCGACATAAACGAGAACTGACTTAATAACAGTGGAAAAAAATTAGAATCATTAAATTTTCGACAATGGGATAAGTTATTTCGATACTTAACTCAAATATAAAGAACTCTAATTACCAATTCCATAATAATTATGAGTTCAATGAACATTCAACTTATTGTAGCTCAGGGGCAACAATTCAATCTAACTACAAATACTTGATCAAAGTAGAACATTTTTTTCTTCTAGAATTTCCCCTACCCGCAACTTATTGCTAGGTTTTTCTCCTCATGTGTCTCTCTGGAAGAATTTTTGATCCGGGATGCAACACATATAAACTAGTATTCCTTTGTTTTCTTTCTCGTTCAATACATCAAAATCTTTATTGAGATCTCCCAATGACTCAAGAACATTTAATTTTCCCTCAACATAATAACGTTGACGATTCTCTAGTTTCGTTTTGAAAAATTTATCAATTATTTCTTCTATACTAGTGGACAACACAAGGGTTTCCACAAATATAGTAGAGAGAATTGATAAATTTGTGAAAGTTAATGTAGAGGTTGGCCAACATGATTATGCTTAGGGTAAATCAAATGGCTTTGAGGTACTAAAGCTCTTTGTAAAGAATTACAAAAATTAAATGAGAAAAAAAAATATTAATGTATAAAATAATACACCCTGACTCTGAACATATCATGATAAATGCACGGAGGAGTAGAAGTTTTCCATTATGTTGCAGGTGGGGAATGATAAAGAAGAAATAATTAGGTGCTATTTTTGTCGAGAATATCTTATTTTATTTAGTTGTTGTCTTTTAGCTAGCATAGGATAGCTCTTAATCTTATAATTAACTTTGATTTTGTAGTTCTTGTTCTTGAAATTTGATTATACCTTACTAGTGATCAAATCTTCAATTTGATCAATCTTTGTGTTTATTATTAAATCATCCATTTATACAAATTTTTATGCTTGAGTTACTTATTTTTGTGGAATGGTTTTGCATACATGTTGTTAATACGTACGTTTCTAATTTTGTAATTGAATGTACACAAAATTGGAGCGAGGGAAGGAATAAGTACAATTTGAAAAAGTACATTCCAAGGGTAGCAGAGTAAATAGGATTAAACAAAAATTCATTTTAAACTTTACCATTATCAAAACATGAGATGTATTTTGGGAGACAATTACTTAAAAGAGTGATTAGGGAAAACTTCTAGAAGTAGTATTTAAAATTACACGTAGTATCCACCTGAGAATGATATTTAATATTACATGATTTTTCAGTTCAAACTGTTTTTATACTTGTTCGGTATATTAAGCTTTTTTAGGTGATCGGGACTCTAGTAGTAGGATATTTTATGTTATATCTAGTTGAAGCCTATCAGATTTTAAGAGCGAATATTACAAAATACTAGGCAAAATTCTCCTTATCATGTAGCTATAGATGTCTACGAGTAAGTTGATTGGCAGCAAAAGACAGTGTGATTGTCCATTGTGCTCGATTTGTTTTCCTTGCCTACTAAAAATATTTATTAAGAGATTGATGAATGACGTATGTGTACTATGTGCCGATAATTTGGATATTACTTATGAAAACTCCGATAATTTTTATTTCACACCTCATGAGATCAAAAAATAATGTAGTCAAAGTTTACCTACCAATGTGTTTGTTATTATAAATTATAAAAAAACTATAAGGACAGGCATCTTATCGATAAATGGTGTGTATGTGGTGCAGAGTTCAACCACTGATGCTCGATTAGGCAGTGTGGGCGCCTATAAATTACTTACGCTCTCCTTCTAATTTTATTACAAACATCATGTACCTCGTTTTGACCATTCATTAAGGATCACATATGAAGTTACCCTCTAATTCTAGATTGAAAAGTATACCAAGATTGATAGAATATTCTTTTCCTTTAAAGAAATATATCTAACATCTGTTCTTTGAAATTTCAAAGTGGAACCGATAAAAATTCTTCTTCATTCTTGAAAACTGAGAAAGCAATTCACTTTCTTTTTGAAGAAAGTATTTTCCATGAAAACCAAACACACCCAAGCAATTACTTACGCTCTCATGAGTTGATATGTCATTTTAGTTGAAACAACTTTTGTATCACCAAGAACATACTTATAGATATTTCTATTGACTTATACATGATGTGATTCATACGTTCAAAAATGACTGTCCTACTCAATCCTGTATTGACATTTTCAATTTTGTCTTGAATGGAGAACAAACCCTAAATCCAAGATCATAATTTGTGGGAAGAAAAACACACACTATTTTTTGTTCGTTAATATGTCATAACAAAATTTAACTAGTATGTGAAGATTGCAATAAATTTATAATTGAAAAGAAAAGAAAGAGAAGGCAAAAAAAATTTAAAACTTTGGAAAATTGGTAAGACTCAGTGGTAATGTCATATGATCAAATGCATGATTCACTTCCACCAATCATGTGTTTTAGTTTCATATAAAACGCGGTAATAAAAATAAAATCTCTTGAATAATTCCTAGTTAAATCCAAAAAGAAAAAGTATTACTTGGAACAGTGGATACATAGAATATGTTTGTTCCATTATCCAAAACAACAACTACGCTCCCATCAAAAGAATTATAAATATCCAAAATATTAGGTATCTGTAACGACCTGTTTAGTCGTTTTGAGCAGTAAGGTTTATTTCTGGTAATAACTGTCTGAGTTGATGGATCCCACGACGGACCTTCATGAGCACGACAGACCGTCGAGGGTGTCTCGTTCCAAAACACTTAGACTTTGGAAATTTGGGTACTGAGATCGACTCTCTGAAATTCGCGACGAAATGGCAGGAGGAAACGTCGCAGGCATGACGGGCCGTCACAGACTCTTTAATGAATTGAGTCTCTGAACTCTGTGACGGAAGCAGCGGGACGGACTGTCGTAGGCACGACGGGCCGTCACTGTCTACGTAACCCTGCCTGGGTCGGATTTCTGTTAAATGTTTTAAGGGGCATTTTGGACTCTTCCTGCTTATAATTATAAAGTTAGTGGTTTAATGTTAATAATTCAATTACTTGAGGGTCAAAAGAGATAACCTTGAATTAATTAGTGGGTTATTTTATCATCTTTATACTTAATTATATGCTAATTAGGGTAAAATGAGAGGAGTTTGAATAAGGAAAAATAGAAAGAACAGAGAGAAGAGGGAGAAACGATCGAGGGAGAGAGGAACGAAGAGGAAAGCAAAGATTTTGAGGATTAGCTTGCTTGATAACAATTCTTCTTTGGAGGTAGGTTATGCTTTATGCTATTTCATAGTAAACTCTTAATAGCGAATGATATGTATTGGGTAGTATTGTAAACCCTTCTATATGCTTAACTGTGTGCTTGCATGATGTGATTTTATAATTGTGGTAAAATAAGCATGATGAGGCTATTGAATCCTAAACCTTGAAACCTCTTTGTTAATGATGATGCCCTTGTATAAAAGAAGGCTTGATGAACTAAAAGAATGAGGTTAGTTGATCAGGTGTCACGTTCTGGCACCAGGATAGTAATAGAGGATCGGTTGTCACGTTCCGACACTAGGATAGTATTAATGGATCGGGTGTCACGTTCCGACACCAGGATAGTAATAGAGGATCAGGTGTCACGTTCCGACACCAGGATAGTATTAATGGGTAGGGTGTCACGTTCCGACACCAGGATAGTATTAATGGATCGCGTGTCACGTTCCGACACCAGGATAGTATGATGAGGATCGGAGTGTCACGTTCCGACACCAGGATAGTATGATGAGGATCGGAGTGTCACGTTCCGACACCAGGATAGTATGATAAGGATCGGAGTGTCACGTTCCGACACCAGGATATTAAAGAGAAGGAATCTTGAAATATGTTAACTTACTCAAATTTAATGAACCTATTTCCCAAATGATTATGGTATGGAGGCTTGAGTCCTCATGGGTGTACTTGGCGTTATTAATCAATGATTCTTGTACTTGTTGTTGCTACCTGTTGAGTATTGTAGTTGATTTTATGATATTATCTAATATATACTGTTTTCTATTTTGAGTTGGCCGATGATACCTACTCAGTACTTGTGTTTTGTACTGACCCCTACTTGTGTGTTTTCTTCTTTGTTATTTGTGGAGTGCAGCAAACGTACCGTCGACTTCAACTCAACCGCAACTCTAGCCAGTCTTCATCACACCAGAATTCAGGGTGAGCTATTTTTTCTAGCTTGGACTGGATCTTCTTCTTCATGTCTTGATGGCTGGAATTTCCGGCATGGACTAGCTATTTATTTACTCTAGCTTCCTAGATACTCTTAGATTTAGCAATTTGAGAATGGATGTTCTTGTGGTGATGACTTCCAGATTTTGGTAATAATAAGTGTTTTAGTTTTTAGAAGTTATTAATTGATTTTGTTAATGAGTTTTAAGTCTTCCGCGTTATATTCTGTTATTAAGGTTGAAATGTTGGGGTTTTAGAATGATTGGTTCACTCACATAGTAGGATAAGTATGGGTGCCACTCGCGACTCGATTGGGTCGTGACAGTATCATACTGATAAGATGAGATTTTTGTCGTATATATAATATTCTAGAGCGATCTGTTGCATAATTCATAGTTCTTAAAGGACCGAAATCATAAGTGGCCTCATTTTTGTATAAGGTGTTTGATGTTTTAGTACTACACTGCATTGTTGTTAATTTTCTTTTCTTCAAAATGTTTTATGATTTAAAATTATTGTACTGCTTCATAAACTTTAAATCACAATGACAATTGTATATTTGATTTGCAATGTAAATAGTTTACATGCAACACATCAATTTAATGAAAAAATAAATTATTTTCAAATAATCAACTATCATTTTTTGTTTCTTTCATACTAAGATGAACGGAAGAGAAAAAAAATTAGCAGACAACTATAATTTTTTTAAAGGAACAGTTGAATAAAAATATAAAAAATAAAACTTTCATGGGCATCGTGATTTCAACACAACATAAAAGGACATCAATTTGTATATTGCTCAATTAGGTATATCAACATTTAACACATTAGTACAATCAAAAAGAAAATTCAACTGATTACTAGTGATTCTTTCCTTATTCGGCGTTCCATAACACTTGACGTACAGAAAAATAATGTATGCAAAACCATTAAGAATACATACAATCACATGAAATTTTTCAATAAATATTAAAAACAACTTTAAACCAAAATATGTTCAAGTCTATAAAATATGTCTTGATTTCCCGGAAGATCTACGGAAAACACAAAAGGAAATATTTCATGTAATATATTGCTACCACGACTTTTGTAGTTCAAACAATCCGAAGTTGCAAGAACCATGTTCCGATATAAACATTTAATCGGGTACCACGTTTTGCTATGGTAATAGTTTTTATTTGACTTTTATTAGAGGACTAATGAATTCTTATAAATAAATATTGTTTGAGCATGTGATAATCAATATTGTATATTTTTGGTTTGTTCATGTTCGGAATGTTGTATTGACTTGCTTATGTTACACATAATAGGAAACTCTCGTGATCCTATTAGTGCATGATATTTGTATACTGATACTACGATTGCTCTTATTTTTGTTGAGTACAAGGAATCTTTAGGCGGCTATTGATAGACCTCAACAAGGTTACTATTGAGCGAGACTACATTCAAGGGGTGAACAAGTTCTCTCAGGGTGTGATGCATCTCTCCCGTTAAAGTCAACTCTTTTCATACCTACACTATTTGTTTACGGTGTAGTTTAGTTTTGGGGTTGTACCCCCTCTTCTTAGACTCTTCGTTAACATAGTTTTGGTACAATGATTTTTACATTGTAGGGGGTTTTCTTGTGCAATAGTAAATTAGTCTTTTGTTAAAACTTTGGAGTTTATAGGGACTCCTATTAATTATATAACTAGGTAATTTTTCCGTAACAATTGCTTTGAACTTGCAAGTAATATATTTACTAATATTCAGTACATAAAAACTAATGAAAAGTAGGTTCTTAAAAAGGTTTCAATATTCAAACATAAATTTGATTATTTATCATTATCATAGAGCTCAAGAATTTCTAATGAATGAATTATTCAAGAAATATTAATTCATTTGTTCTTTAGTCAACATTAAAAGGAAAGTGATGAAGAAAATAAGAATATAGATAATAAATAATTTCGTAATAAAAAGATTCATTTAAGTTTCATAGATCAAACAATTTTTATATTTGTCTTAGGAAAAAAATTTAATTTTTTTAACATATTCGAATAAGAAAGTACGCTTGAATATAAAAGAAATTATCACTTTTGAACTTTCATAGTTAATTTCTTCAATTGATAAGTACGTAATTTCATATCTATTTAAAATATATAATATCTAAGCTTATATGTAGTACTTTTAAGTTATAGAATATTGTACTATGAATTCTTGGAATATGATACAATAATTATATTTAGAACAATGAATATACATACTATATTTTTATATGTTCAACATAACAAGAGTCGATAACATCGCAGAAACATAAACAATCTAGTGTAAACTATGTACTCAAAATAACCCAATGGTTCGAAATAAAGTTGGTCTATTGGAGGGAAATGACTGAGCTAGTTGCTATGCAAAAAGGATAGCTTTCTAACATCACCACCGCATTATCTTTTTACTGACAAAAGTTCAAAGTAATAACTAATCTGCTTTCGCCGTCCAGTCTAATTCTTTTTTGAACTATTATGAGATCTCTCTATTAAGTCGAAGTAGACTTTCCTCTTCCTTCCTTTCAATGATTGTGTTCTATTTCACTAAACTGAAAGTTTTTTTTTCCGTGCTCTGTTTCAATTGAAACTCTCTCACTTAATTAAAGTTCGACCTAATTTTGTGGGGAATAAACAAAGGCAGGGTGTAGGCGGGAAAATACACGGCTAGTGAAATAGAACTAACTGTTTAAAAAAAATCCATGGTCTTTTTTTTCTTTTGAATAAATATTTATTTTTTTAAAGTTCTTTTCAAATTTAACCATACTAAAAATTAGAGATGTTTTTAAGAGTCGTTAACCTTTCTTTTTTTGGGGGGGTTTAAGATGGGCAAGATCCCATTTTTTATAAACACAAAAGTATCTAACAAAATGAACAAGACTAGCCGAGATCTGATCCTGCGAATTACTAAAGTAAAAACAAACTAAGAAGAAATCAAGTATAGATAAAATATAAGGATTTATTCTTGTCAAATCAGATTGATCTAAGCCTCTTCATCGTCTTTGTGTCATTGTTCAAGAGTTCGTTGAAGATAAGCTTAGGTAAGCGGATCCATTCTTGTAAGATTAAGCATAAAACTCTTCTACTACAGCTTTGTCTAATCTTGATCTCTATGCAACTGCCTCTCCTTGATGAATCAATGAGTTGATGTATATACCTAGTTGATTCATAGAGGTAAGTAAATTAGACAGACTTCTTTACGAATTTATTATCTAGTAATTATCAATTCCCCCTTTTCTAGAAACACAAAAATGGGGCTCGATCATCCTAGATAATATTAGTTATCCCTCCACTTCAATCCCAATCCGATGGATTGAACAAAACATAGGATTAATTCCACCATCTAGATTTGGATCTATGAGAAGAGAAACTAATGAAAGAGATTGAATTTGACCCTAAAAATGTGTCACACCAACACCATACTCATACGAGATCAACATAAATGGGAGACACAATGTCCAACTAAACTCATAGTTGAACTAGTAAATAAACTATCTACCAGAAAAAAAATACAAATTCACTCGTCGTGATCTTTTTAAATTATGAAAGAAACCTCAAAACTCTCAGGTGCATGATTTATAACAGATAAAATCTAATTCAAATAAGGTGATGAGTACATAACCAACTACTATAATAACTTATTAACAACCATTGAACCTTCAGAGGTATAGATTGTCCTATCTTAAGATGAGGAATTCCATATTTATCTATATTGATGATTCTTCTACTTGCAACATGTATAACTTGAAACTAATTACATTCAAAAGTACCTTAAAAAATAGAAGTTAAATTAATGAAGTAATCAGCAAGAGTATTTCCCTCCCATAAGGTGTGTAGTACTCTTGTTGTCATCAATGAATTTACATCCAAAGTAACTTTCCAAAAACAATCCGATCTCCATTCCATGTATAAGTCAAAGATAAAGAACCTAATTCCATATTAACTGGTAAAAAACATTTACAAATCAATATTGACTTCCATCCACAAAGCCATAGTTACAACTACTATGTTTGTTGTTTCTTAAATCCTAAGCCCCCTTGCTCCCACAAAATCGCAAGAAGAATCCCTAACAAAAATCCAATGGTGATGGCGCCAGGATTAACTCTTGATGCCCCATCAATGTTACATTTCAACCATCCAAAAGGACGTAAATCCACATTACCACTCTAGATGTAAAACTAGGCCTGAAACTATCAATTAGAGCAACCATATGAGGTCAATTATTCGGAATATTGAGATAATTAAATTTCTACTTAATGAAAGTATGTGTAGTGTTGGAAAGATCCCTAATAACTCTGTTAGTATAGTAAGAAGCACCATGTAAAATAGTATTTCCCTTTTCAAAATAAACAATAAGATATTGCATTAAATGTCATCTTTGTCTAGAATAACCTTTTAGCATTCAGGTTTGTACCATCAAAATATCTCTATAAAGAATCTTGTACTTCTTCTTTTTGTAGTGATCCAATGTTTCATCAGCTGCAACCTCCCAGCAACCACATAAATGAGAAACATTAGGATTCCATTGTGTCAATAAAGTACCAAATGGTACTTTTCCCGACATATACCAAGATAAGAAATATATATGAAAAGGGATGCCTTGTACCCATATCCTCTACTAAGAATTAGTTTACTATTCTCTCTTAATGATAATATTACAAGCACTTTTGACTAAAAATTTTGTAGAAATTATCGATCCACCATGGTTAACACTTAAATATGAATGTCTAATCAGATCCATGGAAGATTTTACATGATCTACTACATATTCTGGCAAATGTATTTGCATTTTCTCATATTTCCATCAATCTTTATTGATATAGGTGTTAATATCTTTTAAATTGTGGAAGGTTTGCACTTTTGTTGGGTGTGAATATAGAGAACCTAACCCTGTCCAGTTATCAAACAATTTTTAAAGTGTGACACCTCTAGGTTCCCACCAAATAAGTTATTCAACGATATCCCCGTTCATAAATAATTTTTTTTCAAAATTGTGATCCACCCATCCATTGTACAAAACTAGGGATTGGCTTCTTACAATATTTATTCCACATGATATTGTCCCAAAAAGATATTTGAGTTCTCAACCTCCAATAGATTGTAGCTTATAAAGCTTAAGATAATTCAAATGAAGACATAAGACAAAGACAACCCTCTTATTTTGGCAAGCAAACTTCATTCCAAGCAGCTTAATGCTTGCTCTTTCCTGACACTTTATTACTCTAAAAGCATTAGCCAATACTCCATGGATTTCTTTGAGTACACATATAGGGGGCACAATACAAGACATGAATGGGAACACATTGCAAAAGACTATTGATTAGAACTTCTTTACCTCCATAGGATAATATATTTATTTTCAAGGATTCTAGTTTATATTTTACCCTTGTAATAAGATCATAGCAATGCTCCTTCTCTTCCTTGGTTGTGGTTTATGACACTCCTAATATTTGAGTGGAAATTTGCCGTTATTTAAACATTTACACTCCTCAACAAGCAATATTCCAACAGCCGCTGCATTTTTATGCATAGAGAAGGCACTTTTATCCTTGTTAATTTTCAGTCCTAACTGAATTTCGTACTTCATTGGAATTGATATGATCTTTACCAGTGAGTATGTATTAATAGATTCAAAAATAATTGTATTATCTTCATAAGCAAGACTGTTTATATGGGTACTCCATTTTGGCATCCCACAACCCCTAAATAGATCATCCTCAAATAAAAAATTTAAAGACCTAGATAAAATTCGAACAGATAGAATAAATAGGGCAGACAATATCATGTCCTACACTATCCCAAAAACATTAAGAAAAAGTACAATTTAATCCATAAAGATCTGCAGCACTATCTCCTTTCAAGATTAAAACAACTCCCTTTACTTCCAGAAACAAATATTTTCCTCGTTTGCAACAACAATTGGAATATGTCCCAAAAACAAAAAAGATGTAGAATCTCTATCCATATGAAACTGATCTTCATAGAATTTAACCGCTTCAACAACTATTTCACTTTCTTCTAATATTAACAATGTGTGAAAAGATCTACTATTACTATATCCCTTATCAAACAAGTCATGCCAAACTTTTTGTTGCAAAATAACCTCCTAAAAGTATAAGTATTTTTTATATTCAGTCTGAGCGACATGCAATACTTTTCTGTTTTCAACATTATGAGCTTTCTCAAATAGTTTTCTTTGATTTTCACTATATTTTTCTTGATTAGTAAGTGTTAAAAAATATCACCATAAAATTCCTTGATCAATTTGGTCAAATATGATTTGACCTTTTTAATTTTTTCTTTAAAAAGAAAAATGGATTTTGGGACAAATCTATAGACAAATTCTACCTCAGTATCTTAATGAATTTATCATTGTGAGTCCAGAATTGTAGAAACCACAATGGTTTCCTATATGTATTCATCCCCTCTTTCATGGTAAAAAACATAGGGGCATTATCTTATCATGTTCTCGAATGATGTTTAATTTCCATAAAGTTAAATCAGTGATGCATGTGCTGATAAGACAGAATCCTATCTAATCATTCAAAAATTCAATCATTTCAAACTCTAAATACATTTCTTGATGTTTTGATAATCAATATCTTGAATAGGCTGTCCACCAATCTTTTCATCAACATTCAAGACTACATTAACTCTCCACAATTAACAAAGGGCTATCAATAGTTGTTGTCATCGAATGAATATCCTGCCATAGAATTTCTCTATCCTAAACATTACATTTTGATGAAGTCAACTTTGATAGAGAAATCAATAGTTGAATAAGATTAACAGGAAGAATAAAAGATCACAAAGATTGGTTCTGAATGAGTTTATTCAATAGGCTCTGTAGCCTTATATAGAGGTTTACATACTGTGGAATCATATTCCAACTTAACCAATAGTTCCACTAAACCAACTCACCTAAACATTAGTGTCACAATTCTGCAAATACTACACAATAGGAAAACTGTCAGGTTAAAGGAAAACAACTACCAACTGAAAGCTAAAATATATCTTTACTGCAAACTTAGTCAAACTAAACAATATGGACTGATATTGTACAACCTTTAACACCCCCTCTCGACATCATCTCTGGTCTTAACAAGGCCTAGTTGTAGACACAAACTTTAAAGCTTATGGACACTTAAGCCTTTCGTCAACACGTCTGCAATTTGTTGCTCAGTTTTTATATGCTCCAAGTCAATATCTCCTTGCAACACTTTTTCCTTGAAGAAGTGGTGATGTATTTCCATGTGCTTCATTGTAGCATGAAAAACAGGGTTTTCAGCAAAGAAAATTGCTGACTGATTGTCACAATACAAGGTAACTGAGTAGCCAACTGGTTGGTGTACATCCTTCATCAATTGCATAAGCCACACACTTTCTTGAGCTGCAACTTTACTTCCATGTACTCTGCTTCTGCTGTTGACAACGACACAGTTGGTTGCCTTTTACTGCACAAAGAAATCGCTCCATCTCCAAGCTTAAACATATAGCCAGTTATTGAACGACGGGTATCATGATCCCCTGCATAGTCCAAGTCACACTATCCGACCATCTTGCATTTTTCACCTTTATTGTACAAAATATCATAATCAATTGTATTTTTCACATATCTTAGTATTCACCAAACATCCTCCATATGGTGCTTCTTTGGATTGTTCATGTAGCGACTCATCACAACAACTGCAAAAAAAATATCAGGTCTAGTCTGAGTTAAATAAATCAGACTACCAACCAATTGTTGATACATCATCAGATCTGCTAACTCTTTTTATTCATGTGCACACATCTTAGCATTTGTCTCCAATGGTGTTGATATTGATTTGCAATTCAACATTCCATAATTTTTCAACAGATCTTTAGAATATCTTTTCTAATGCAAAAAATTCCTTCTTCATTACAATAAACCTCCAAGCCATGAAAATGGTTGAGTTGTCTAAGTTCCTTCATCTTGAAGCGAACTGACAAATTCTTATTTGTTAGAAGAATTTGTTCTTCAAAGTCTCCCATTAGGATTAGATCATTCACATATACTAGCATAATAGCTAGTTTCTTTACAATACTTTCACACACGTGTTGGAACCTGTCGGTGCTACAGAATAACAACTATGAGTAAGAAATTCAAAAATCTTACCATACCATGCCCTTGTAGCTTGATTTAACCCATATTGCGCTTTTCAAAGGTTACTTTACATACCCAGGATGGGCTTGACACTTAAAGCCCGTTGGTTGACACATGTAGATCTCCCGTTCCAACTCTCCATGAAAAAAGGCATTCTCTACGTCCATCTTCTGTAGGTTCTTTTTTTACTGGCAGCAAGTGCAAGTATGATACGGACTGTAGTAAGTTTAGAAACTGGACTAAATGTTTAATCATAATCTATTCCATATTACTGAGAAAAGCCTCGGTCTACAAGATGAGCTTTGTACCTTTCAATTTACCCATTTGTGTGACGTTTATCTTGTAAAACCATTTGTAAGAAATAGGTTTGACATCACTTGGCTTTACCACGATGTCACGACCCAAATCGAGCCGCGAGTGGCACCCACACTTATCCTACTATGTCAGCGAACCAACCAATCTAAACCCCAACATTTAAGACATAAATGAACAAAATACAATGCGGAAGACTTAAACTTATTAATGAAAATCAATTCAATAACTTCTAAAACTCAATACTTATTATTATTCCCCAGAATCTGGATGTCATCATCACAAGAACATCTATCCTCAAATTACTAAAACTAAGAGTATCTAAGAAAGCTAAAATAAGTAAAAGCTAGTCCATGATGGAACTTCAAGGCAACAAGACATGAAGAAGAAGATCCAGTCCAAGCTAGAAGCATTAGCTCACCCTGAAATCCTGTGTAATGAAGACTGGCTAGGGTTGCGGTTGAGTTAAAGACGATGGTACGTTTGCTGCACTCCACAAATAACAAAGAAAGAAACATACAAGTAGGGGTCAGTACAAAACATAAGTACTGAGTAAGTATCATCGGCCAACTCAAAATAGAAAATAATATATCAGATAACATCATAAAATAAACTACAATACTCAATCTGTAGCAATATCAAGTAATATAATCATTAATAAATAACGCCAAGTACACCCATGAGGACTCAAGCCTCAATACCATACTCATTTGTGAAATAGGTTCATTAAATTGAGTATATTAACATCTTTCAAGATTCATTATCTTTATTCCTCTTGTGTCGGTACGTGACACTCCGCTCCATATACTATCCTGGTGTCGGAACATGACACTATGATCCTCATATGCTATCCTGGTGTCGGAACGTGACACCCGATCCATATTCTATCCTGGTGCCGGAACGTGGCACTCCGATCCTCATTCTATGCTGGTACCAACGTGCCACCCGATCCATATACTATCCTTGTGCCGGAACGTGGCACTCCGATCCTCATTCTATCCTGGTACCAGAACGTGGCACCCGATCCTCTATTACTATCTTGGTACCGGAACGTGGCACGCGATCCTCTATTACTATCCTGGTACCGGGACGTGGCACCCGATCCCCTAATCTCACTACTTTTGTTCATCAAGCCTTTTTTTTATGCCAAGGCATCATCATTAACAAAGTAGATTAGAGATTTTTCAAGATTTAGGATTCAATAGCTTCATCATGCTTATTTTATCACAATTATATAATCACATTCATGCAAGCATACAATTAAGCATATAGAAGGGTTTACAATACTACCCAATACATATCATTCGCTATTAAGAGTTTACTACGAATAGCATAAAAACCATAACCTACCTCCACCGAAGATTCGTGATCAAGCAAGCAAATTCCCCAAAGCTTTGCTAACCTCTTCGTTCCTCTCTCTCTTGATTGATTCTCCCTCTCTTTGTTCATTCTATTTTTCTTATTCAAACCCTCTTTCTTTTACCCTAATTAGCATATAATTAAGTATAAAAGATGAGGAATTAACCCACTAATTAACTCAAGGTTATCTCTTTTAACCCCCATGTAATTAAACTATTAACATTAACTCACTAACTTTATAATTAAGGCAGGAATAGTCCAAAACGCCCCTTAAAATATTTACAGAAGTCCGACCTAGCCTGGGATTACGCAACCTGTGACGGTCTGTCATGGCTGTGACGGTCCGTCCTGCAGGTCCTTCACAAAGTTCAGAGACTTAATTTCTGTGGAAGATGTGTGACGGTCCGTCGTGCCCACGACGGTACGTCCTGCCATTCCGTCACAAAGTTCAGAGAGTCGATTTAAGTACCCAAATTTTAGAATTCTAAGTGTTTTTGAACGAGACCCCCTCGACGGTCCGTCGTGCCCATGACGGTCAGTCGTGAGATTCGTCGTCTCAGCCAGTTTTCCAGAAATAAAATCTGCTGCTCAAAACGACTAAACAGGTCGTTACAATAGATACCAATTTACCCATAGTTCATCCTCGAACGATCACAAGAAAAGAAACAAGGGCGAAAAGGAGTACATGAATCTGTAAACAGATGTGGGTATCTTTCTTGCATATCCGCCTCTTTCTCCCAAGTGGATTCTTCAACTAGTCGATTCTTCCATTGAACTTTGATGGATACAATCTCCCTCGACCTCAACTTGCGGACTTCTCTATCTAAAATAGCGACAGGTTCCTCCTCATAAGACAAATTCTCATCAAGCAGAACCGAATCCCAAGTAATGATGTAGTTTCCATCCCCATGGTATCTTTTTATCATAGACACATGAAATACCGGATGCACTCCAGACAGCCCTGGAGGCAAGTCTAATTCGTAAGCCACCTCCCCTACTCGTTTAAGTACTTCGAATTGTCCAATATACCTTGGGCTAAGCTTACCTCGCTTACCAAACCGCATCACCCCTTTCATGGGTGAAACCTTCAACAAGACTTGTTCACCCTCCATGAACTCCAAGTCTCTAACCTTTCGATCTGCATATTCCTTTTGCCTTCTTTGAGCCGCTAAAAGTTTTTCTTGAATAGATTTCACCTTCTCTAATGAATCCCTCAAAAGGTTTGTACCCCAAGGTCTAACCTCAAATGCATCACACAAACCAATGGGAGACCTACATCTCCTCCCATACAGTGCCTCAAATGGGGCCATACCAATACTTGAGTGATAGCTATTATTGTAGGAGAACTCTGCCAAAGGTAAGAAGCTATCCCAATGGCCACCAAATTCTATCACACATGCACGAAGCATATCCTCCAACACTTGGATAGTTCGCTCAGACTGACCATCGGTCTGAGGATGGAACGCAGTACTAAGGTCCAACCTAGTACCCAATTCTGCATGCAATGTTTTCCAAAACATTGAAGTAAACTGCGTACCTCCATCTGATATGATGGAGAGTGGAACCCCATGCAACCGAACAACTTCCGAGATGTAAAGTTTGGCTAACATCTCTGCATTGTAAGTCAGCTTAACCAGAATGAAATGAGCAGACTTAGTTAACCTATCAACAATCACCCAAATAGAGTTATACTTACCCATTGTCTTTGGAAGACCAACCATGAAGTCCATTGCAATTCTCTCCCACTTCCATTCCGGAATGGGTATTCTCTGAAGTGTTCCTCCGGGCCACTGGTGTTCATATTTTACTTGCTGACAATTTGAACATTTGGCAATAAAATCAACAATGTCACGCTTCATTCTACTCCACCAAAAGTGTTGCTTTAGATCACGATACATCTTGGTTGCACGAGGATGGATAGAATACCTTTAACTATGAACCTCTGTCAGAATAGTGTTGATCAAATCATCAACACGGGGTACACATACCCTTACCTTGATCCTCTAAACACCTTCCTCATCAATTTGTGCTTCTTTAGCCTCTCCTCGCAACACTTTATCTCGGATCCAGATCAATTTCTCATCATTAAACTGCTTTCCCTTAATCTTGTCAAGGAAGGAAGATCTTGCCTCTACACAAGCCAGAAATCCTCCCTTCTCATTAACTTCTAACCGCATAAGGTCATTACCCAGAATCTGAACTTCTCTAGCCAATGGTCGTCTAGAAACTTACAAGTGAGCTGGACTTCCCATGCTTCCTGCCTTTCTACTTAAAGCATCTGTCACGACATTAGCTTTTCCCGGATGATACAAGATTGTGATATCGTAGTCCTTCAGTAGTTCCATCCATGTCCTCTGTCTCAAGTTCAAATCCTTCTGTGTAAAACAATACTGTAAGCTACGATGATCCGTATAGACCTCACACTTAACCCCATATAAATAGTGCCTCCATTGCTTTAATGCAAATACTACCGCGGCCAACTCCAAATCATGGGTCGGGTTATTGTGTTTGTGCACCTTTAATTGCCTTGAAGCATAAGCAATTACATTCTTTTCTTGCATTAGCACTGCACCCAAACCCGAATAGGATGCATCACAATAAATAATGAAATTCTTGCCTTCCACTGGCAAGGTAAGAATTGGTGCAGTAGTCATCAAGGTCTTGAGCTTCTGAAAGCTTTCTTCGCACTCATCCGTCCAAACAAATGGGACATTCTGCTTAGTCAAGCTTGTCAGTTGGGAAGCAATAGAAGAGAACCCCTTAAAAAATCGGCGGTAGTAGATATCTAAACCAACAAAGGTCCTTACTTCTGACACATTAGTAGGTGTCTCCCAATTCTTCACTGCTTCAATCTTAGATGGATCCACCATCACTCCATCCTTAGACACCACGTGCCCCAAGAAGGACACTTAATGTAACCAAAACTCACACTTGGAGAATTTGGCGTAAAGCTTTTTCTCCCTTAACATTTCCAATACAATTCTCAAGTGCTCCTCATGTTCTTTCTTGCTCTTTGAGTATACCAATATATCATCAATGAATACGATGACAAAGAGATCAAGATATGGCTTAAAAATCCCATTCATCAAGCTCATGAAAGCAGCAGGGGCATTCGTAAGCCCAAAAGACATTACTAAGAACTCATAATGCCCATACCGGGTCCGAAAAGCAGTCTTGGGCACATCCGTTGCCCGTATTTTCAATTGATGATAACCAGATCTCAAATCGATTTTCGAGAAGGTGCTAGCACCTTGTAACCGATCGAACAAATCATCAATGCGAGAAAGAGGATACTTGTTCTTAATAGTTACCTTATTCAGTTGTCTATTGTCTATGCACATCCGAAAACTTCCATCCTTCTTCATTACAAACAAAATTGAAGCACCCCAAGTGGATGCACTTGGCCTAATGAAGCCTTTTCCTAACAATTCTTGAAGTTGAGTCTTTAACTCTCTTAACTGAGCGGGAGCCATTCTATAAGGGGGTATAGAAATGGGGCGAGTACCCGGTTCCAGATCAATGTCAAAGTCAATATCTCTATCCGGTGGCATACCAGGAAGATCTGCAGGGAACACATCCAGAAACTCACGGACTACCAAAACCGACTAAATTGAAGGTACTTGGGTAGTATCATCCCTGAGGTGTGCCAAGAAAGCTAAACAACCCTTACTAACCATTCTCTTAGCATGAAGAAAGGAGATGATACGCATCGGAGTGGAAGTGTAGTCTCCCTCGCACACTAATGGGTTTGTCCCAGGCTTGGCTAACGTCACAGTTTTAGCATTACAATCCAATATTGCAAAATTTGGAGAAAGCCAAGTCATACCCAGAATTACATCGAAGTCAACCATTTCTAAAATAACCAAGTCTACATGAGTATTGCTCCCTAAAAAAGCCACAGGACAAGACCTATACACCTTTTCGACTATCACCGACTCACCCACCGGAGTAGACACACGAATAGGCATGTCAAGCAATTCACAATGTAAATAAAGACCAGTAGCAAATGAGAAAGATGAATATGAAAATGTGGAGCCAGGATCAAATAATACAGAATCCATGCAATCACAAACCAAAAGATTACCTGTGATAACAACATCAGATGTCTCCGCTTCAGACCGCCCAGGGAAAGCGTAACAATGGGCTCTATCGCCTGTCTGTCCGTTGCCCCTACCATGTTGTGCTGTAGTGGCTCCAGTTTGCCTGTCACCCCGGCCGTTTTGGTGACCACCATTACCTCGGCCACCACGTCCTCCAGAATGACGGCCTCTTCCATGACCACCTCTACCTCTGACTATTGGAGGTGTGTAATTCTGTTTTGGACAATACCTCTTAATGTGTCCAGTCTCCCCACATCCATAACACTCTCTGGATTCAAGCATCGGCCTCTGTGAGAATGACGAAGTCTGGGGATAACCACCAAAATCAGAGAAATGTTGACCGGTCTGAGGTGGACCCCCAACTACAGTTTGTAGTGAAGACTTAATTGGTCGGACTGAGTAACCTCCTGAACCCTGTCCTCTAGAGTAAGAACCATTAAACTCACCTCCCTTTCGAAACCTTTTTGATGTCGATGCCATGGTGAAGTCATCTGGCTTCACTCGTTCCACCTCTATCACGAAGTCTACCATCTCTTGAAAGGATTTTGCCGTAGCCGCTACCTGTAAGGCTGAAATCCGCAATTCTGACCTCAATCCCTTCACAAAACGGCGAATCTGCTCTTGTGGACCGAAACAAAGTTGCGTGGCATACCTGGATAATGCACGAAACATAGCCTCATATGCAGTAACCGACATCCTACCTTGCTTTAGGCTCAAGAACTCATCTCTTTTCCTATCCCTCAAAGTCCGTGGGATATACTTCTCCATAAACAAGCTAGAGAATGATGCCCAAGTCATAGGTGGTGCCTCTATTGGTTGACACTCAACATGTGACCGCCACCACATTTTGGCGTTCCCTTGAAACTGATAAGTCACACACTCAACACCAAACCGTTCTACTATACCCATCTTGTGTAGTAGCTCATTGCAGTCAACCAGAAAATCGTAGGCATCCTCAGATTCAGCACCCTTGAAGACTGGAGGTTTCAATTTCAACAACTTACTGAAAAGTTCATGTTGATCACTTGTCATTATAGGCCCTGTAATCAACCGAGGAAACGTGCCTATTTTTTTATGAGGCATCCATGCGAGGAGCCACAGTAGCTGCATGTTGTACCTCCAGACCCTGAGGTGCTGGTGCAGAAAACACTGGAGGTGTCTGGCCCTGATCAGATAACCCGCTAAGATAAGCAAGAACCTGATTGATCATCTCTGGGGTACGTAGGGGTGGCAATTCCTCATTCTGCACTTGTTCATTCTCCCCTTCCTCACCCTCTATTACCACTTCCTCAGTTGGTGGAGGAGTCACCCCCCTACTACCAGATGGGCTAGGTGCTTGTCCTCTTCCTCTAGAGGACGTCCTCCCACGACCTCTTCCACGGCCTCTTGCCACTACTCCTCTTCGAGCTACAGCCCCAGTGGCTGTCTCAGACGCTTCTTGTCTTGCCGGTGTCGGTGTTGGCGCAGTCGTTGCTCTAGTTCTAACCATCTGTGAAATAGAGTAAAGATGGTCAGATACCAATTTGTATAACCTAGATACCAATTGGACCCAACTAATAGCACGAAACAAAAGAAAGAAAGAAAGAATGGAATTTTCCTAAAGTCTTATAGCCTCTCAAAGAAAAGTAAAGGCGTCCCCCTACCGTTCATTAAGACTCTACTAGACTCGTTCTAATGTGATGAAACCAACGAACCTAACGCTCTGATACCAAGTTTGTCACGACCCAAATCTAGCCGAGAGTGGCACCCACACTTATCCTACTATGTGAGTGAACCAACCAATCTAAACCCCAACATTTAAGACATAAATGAACAAAATACAATGCGGAAGACTTAAACTTATTAATGAAAATCAATTCAATAACTTCTACAACTCAATACTTATTATTATTCCCAGAATCTGGAAGTCATCATCACAAGAACATCTATCCTCAAATTACTAAAAGTAAGAGTATCTAAGAAAGCTAAAATAAGTAAAAGCTAGTCCATGCCGGAACTTCAAGGCATCAAGACATGAAGAAGAAGATCCAGTCCATGCTAGAAGCATTAGCTCACCTGAAATCCGGTGTAATGAAGACTGGCTAGAGTTGCGGTTGAGGTTGAAGACGACGGTACGTTTGCTGCACTCCACAATAAAAATGAAAGAAACATACAAGTAGGGGTCAGTACAAAACACAAGTAGTGAGTAGGTATCATCGGCCAACTCAAAATAGAAAACATTATATATCAGATAACATCATAAAATCAACTAC
>JAKWJD010000966.1:0-49446 GCA_027705065.1 Solanum peruvianum | reverse complement strand
AACTTAATCAGCCAACCCAACAATCGAAACGTTTTCAACAACAATTATTGGGGGTTACTGGGGTGTGGGGAGAGATAAGTCAATACCTGTTGTCTTGTTCTTATTAGCAGGTGTGACTTGTGTTTGATGTTGCTGCACCTTTGTTCTTTTAGTTTTTGACGGTTAATCAATATTTGTTTCTTTATTTTGTTGGGTATTACTATCTGCATCATCTTTCTTTTCTGAATTTTCCATCTGCAGCTCTTGGACATTTGTTCTTTGAGTTGTTGATGGTGAGGCAGTATTTGCCTCTTGGATTTGTTGGATATTACTGTTTGCAGCTCCTGAACAACCTTTTCCTGCAATTCTAAATCACTATAAACATTATGAGTGGTAATGGAGGGATTTATACCTTATGTACCTGCTACCTGCTGCCTCTCATCATTAATTTCCCTGCATTGTGTTGAGCTTGCTCCCCATGCTGTTTTTGGCCGAGCATGCTCCAAATTCTTTGATTGTTTTCTTCTTTGTGTCTGCCACTACTCCTCCTTTTGCTGAACTTCTGATCATAATTTCTCTTACCCTGATTTCTTTTCTCTTGTTGTTTTCCATCTTGGTGGTTTCCTTTCTGATTTTGCTTAACATTTTTGTCTATTCCATCTCCACCTTGTTGCTGATATCCTTTTGACTTGTTTTTTTTTTCAGACTCCATTTTTTCCTCCTCTTCACATCTTCATCTCTTCTTTTTATACATCAATCATAATCCATTTTCTGTTAATGTTTATAAAACATACAATAGTCGGGGATACCTTTATATGAACCTTCAACCATCTCACCTTGTTGGGGTCAGAATATTTGAAACCCAACTATACATGTTCAGGCCTTTTCTTAGTGAGATCAACTTGAACTTTCCACCCTTGTTGTGCTACCTCTAGTCCTTTGAGAAGTTGGGGAATAAAGATATAAAACATTCCCAACAGATTCAAAGATAGTAGTCAAAAAACTTTATTATTACAATGCCATGGTAATCCTGGCATAACAACCCAAATAGGAACAATAGGAGTTTCTTCCTAGGGGGTAAAATCAGGGGTCCAATCTTGAATTCTCATCAATTTCCCTTCAATAGTCATCCTCAATTTTGTCCAAACAGTTTGATAGTCGAATTCATTATCTAGATCAATATACACATGCCTAGAGTTAAAGTGAGTAATCTTCACCCCCCAGTGAGTTGAGTTTGAAGGGTGAAGCTCTTTCTAACAAACTCCATTTTAGTCATTGTTTGGTTAATATTCCCACAAGCGTATACTCACAACATTCAGTTAATTTCACATTATAGTCATGCTCATCTAAGAGCACAGTAGGGTACCCTTGTGTTGTTGTATGTATGGGGGTCATTCAAAACCATTGGAATCTCATTCTTAGATTGATTATACGTCAAGCGGGCTGCAAAGGGTTGAACTACTGCGTATGGAGCAGGTTCACTAGCCTTGTCCTGTTTAGCATTGTTACTTGTGTTTTGCCCCTGTTGGTGGCTGATAGGAGGTATACCATTTCCTTGATCCACATTGTTACCCTGTTTATTTCTTTTATCTAGTTGAGAGTTAGGATCTTACGTAGTGAACTTGTTGGAGATCTGGGAAGTTGTGTTGATAATCAATATTTACTTTATTGGATGGATAAGAAGAATTTGTTACTTCTTGTTGACTGTTATCCTTAAGCTGGTCTTTTTATTGTGTTTCAATTTTTTTCATGGTCCGTAATTTCTTTGCATTTTCCATTCTCATTGTGTGCATTTCTTTGTTGCTGCAAATCTTGGCTTGGAGGCTTTTGGTTCTAAATGATTGCTCATTCTTTCGAGCATGCCTTTTGCCCATATTCCTCACCAATGTTGTCCTGATTTTGTAGTACATGCGAAATACCAGAAGTGCAATTGTATACCTTTCTATGTTATTGCATATCCTTGTTTAGAGTCTGTTGCTGCAGAAGTGATTGTTTTTTGTTTTGAGGTTGAATTTTCCCACATTCCTCACCTCTGTTCTCTTGACATGGTATGATCTGCAAAATATCATAATTAAATTTAGGAGTTAGTTCAGAGGAGTTACCTGTAACGCCAAAGGAGAAATTGGTTGATTGAGCATCAGCTGAAGAAGTTGCTTTGTTCGTGGTGGCATTAGTTAATTGTTTTCCATGTTGAACTTTGTTACCATTGATTATTGCTATTGCTTCAGCTGAGTGACCTGCACTTTGAGTAGAACTCGGCTCAGTTACTTTGTTTACATGCCCTTCCTGATTCCTTTGAATCGAAGATTCCTTATAATGAATTGAAGAAGTGTTAGTTGTCTTTCCTCCATTAAAATTTCTATCAATAGCTTGCAAACTAGTTCCCATCGCCAATTTTCCATGGTTTCCGGTGGTTTGATTTTGAATTTCACTAGAATTCCCTCTGCCGGTGATTCCTCAATAAATTTTATTTGAAATTTTTGTTAGATGGGCGCCTTCATCTGGGGAAGAAACCCCAGTAGTTAATTCATTACGATTTTGGCTCGAAGTTGTTCGAAATTGAGTGTGATTATTTGGTGGCTCATTTGCGATACAATCGAATATCGCCTCTTGATTTCTCTTGATTAGAACAATCGAATGAACTGATTTTTTGGTAGGTTGTAGATCAGGAGTGGTAGAATTTATATCTTCTAGCATTTTCCCTTGATTCCAAGCCATCACGCCTTGGGAAATATTTTCTCGTGCTTATCGAACTCCATCTCTTAAAACTCAATATTCATCATGTTGTATCTTGCGAATTTGAGGAATTTATAGATAAATCATGGTGCGTGCCATATTGATGTTTGTTGCCATCTTTATGTCTCCCTATTTATCTTTGGTCCAGCGGTCTTTGGAGGTCAATCGGTGGTGCACGCGCCAGCGCAGCGGCGCCCATTTCTGGTACTTTCTTTAACCGTTGTAACAGTAGATGGAGCGTCTTAAGAGAGAAAATTTTAGAGACAGGAAAATTTTGGGAAATGAGGGCGTGATTGTTTGAATTTCACATTAGGGTTTAGGCCTTAGGGTTTTAGCTTAAGGTTCTTTTTTTAATAATAACAACCCTTGGAAGGGTCACGGGTTGAGCAAAATCTCTAGGGCTTATCACTACTAAACATTCAAAATACATAGAGGGGGACATGCACCTTGCCTCCGATCCCATGGAAGGTAAAAAGTCGACCAACCTACTAAGGTTAGTCAACTAAACCGTATACAACAAGTTGTACTTATATAAGAAACTAAGAACCTAGAGAGGACTCTTATCTTAACACAAAGTTTAGTAAGGATACATAAATGAGGCAGACTCTCCCCTTCACAACAAAAGTCTAAAAATAAAAGAACATATTCTAATAACTGTATCAAACTAGACAAACTCATTATGACTAGGATGTATAACAGTGTGTAGATTAAACAGTACACAACATGTAAAACATAAAGTAATGACCTAGAATAAACTGATTAGCTTAAAACTATATTTATCATCATATCCTCTACTTCTAGTCCTTGTAATTGGCCTACCAGTTTTTGTATTGTGCCTTGTTGTCTTTCTTCCTCTGTGATAAATGTTTTGGTTTTTAACTCCTTGTATTCAATCTTCAAATGAAGGGTGAAATGTAAATTTGACCTCCTCTTCCTCTTCATTACTATGTAAAGATTGAGTATCTTCATCATACACATACTAAGAATTTATATGAGTATATTCATCAAACTCTTTAGGATTATCTTTTTTCCCCTGCTGATCAGTTCAAACAACCTATTCCTTTTGTTGTCCTTTTTTTTGAGACATTTCTTATTTTTTTTGCTCAGTTTGGCTTTTGTTTTATTGTTGCTATACTAAGGAGAAACCACTTATGTTTGAGTTCTTTGAATTCCTTTTTCCTCTTGTTGAATAGCTTTACCTTGTAGATTTTTGTTGCGTTCTGCATGTCCTTGCTTGTTACTTGGATTTTGGTCATCATCTTGCATGATTGTCCCTGTACTACTACTATGTTGCGACCCGCAATACCTAGAAGTTAGGACATTCTTGAGTCAGCATACGACATACTTGACCTCTTGGAGGTCTTGTACAATCCCTTAGACATCATTCATTGTATAAATACGAAAAGTAGTGCGGAATGAAAACTTTTTCTTCAAAATCATTATGCGGAAGTCATTTCAGTAAATGTCTAACATATGTCTCAAAACCATTCATAACAACATGAATAACAAAATCTAGGGATGCATCCACAAAGTCTGAAAATAAAGAAAACATAAAATAGCATAGGGGTGGTGTCCTCGAATAATATCAGGACTCACCAATATTCACTTCATGGAAACCTTGGACACTCCACACTTCCAAGCTACTCAATCTCTTCAAGACCCTGATTTGGATAATATTTAGGAAAGATGTGTTAGTTACGAATTGTACCAAGTATAGAATTTATAATACCAAACATAACATATCTCTAAGGGGTAGTCAATAATATATATAATCATAATAGATAAAGACATAAGCATAATATGGATATCATAAATATATTAAAACATCATAAAACCTATAAGAGTCGATACTTAACCTATTTGTTCTTCTTACTCAAATGAACCATATCAGAAGCCACCTCCAAGTATACTTGTGCAAGGCTAAGGTGGAATCCCATACTACTACCAAAGGTAAGTACCTCTTTTTGTCATTCTAGATCATAATTCACTTTCATAATTAAGACCTATGTTTGTCATAACATATGAGAACTATTCTTTAGTCTACCTCAAAGCATACATGTGCTTTTCATGTGAAGAATCCCATACTACCTCACACACTTAGCAGATCTTTAAGTCACCCTACTTGTTTCATGTCATCTTACGAGTCTCTAGTAGACCTATTTCATATTGGCAAGGAACTATCATTGAAGTCAACCATGTCATGGAACGCAACCATAGTCACTATCCAATCTAAGCATATATCATGTAGGGTTCATGTCATAGGTAGTTTGAAGTCATATTTGTGCCATGAATAGATGGTATACCCTACTACCATCCATACTAAGTATGTCTCTAGACTAACCTAATCCAAGCTAAGTTATCTTGTAACCTTGTCTATTAAGCTAAAAATACTACCATAAAAACCTACTACTGTGGAAGCATTTCAACATACAAACCAATATAACTAAAGAAACGATACAAACATCCTAACCACCATGCAATGAATCATGTAGATGCAAGCTAATCATAAGAGAGCGTGAATCTTCAACCCTAAGATACCAAGATGAACTAATCTCAAGCTATTCCATAAAATACACCTTACATGCAAATCAAGATAGGATTAGGACAATATAAGGATTTCTCCTAAAGATACCATGAAATGACTTTGGCCAAACCAAGTCAAAGCTACCATGAAATCTATCAGCTCAAGCTACCATGATTAATTCAGCCAAATCTTCCATGAGATTCAACACCTCAATCTACCATGAGTATTGTAACTCGAGAATCCTTGAGATTCACTATCTCAAGCCACCCTTGAGATCTACCATCTCAAGCAATCTTGGGATTTACATCTCTAGCTACCATGCCCTTGGTGCTTTACCACCAAGTATACTAAACGAGAGTGACCGTTCAACCCATCTTCAAGCTAGTCATAATGTATCATGATTCATACTCAGCTACATGTTAATCCATTCAATTAGATCATTAGAAGGTAATTATAGTCATGCTTGGTCAAATAGGCCAAATTCCAACATTAAAAGTCAAGATCATCTTCAATCAATTATACCTAGTTCAATTCATATCTAGGTTATTCAATCATTATCAAATAGTATAGAGTACATTTAAATTGATAAGATCAACATAAAACCTTCATCAAGCCTCTAATGGACTAAAATCGCCATGATCACCTTCAATAACAAATTCACTGTGAAAAAAGCATATATTCATTATATGATCATTATTGAACGCTACCCAATAGATTGAAATCACAATCAAACCTTACCACAATGCAATCACCACTATGTCTTGATTCGGGTTCTTTGGATTCACAATTTAGGAAAACTAGGGGAACTCCATGAATGGAATAAACCATGGATGAATAAGATTCACATACCTTAGATTAGATAATTGCTTGGATCCTTTGTAAATTCCTCCTAAGCTACTACCCTCAACTTCTCTTTTTCTTCTATTGAGTAGTTGAGAGTTCTAATGTGAGAAAGAGGTTTTGATTTAGATTCTAGAGTCTAAAGGGGTCTTGATTGTTTCAATATTCATAAAAAACCTTAAACTACATAAAATAACCTACCATGCATTTATTTGAACGTGGGGTGAATTTCCCATTCACTCCTTCACTTCACCGTGAGTCTGGTGGGAATTGCATGCCCAATTGACGAGTCCATCAATGGGGCTTCAACATAGAAACGGGCCATACTGACAACTATCATTTTGTTCACGGACTCTACAATTTGAGGGATTATTTCAACACCTAATTGTTGAGCAACGTCTCCCGTCGATGGGGTGTCTCCTAACCAAAGGGCTGTCGTTTGGCAGCTTCAATGCTGTTTTGTATTGGGTCCTTCTCTAAGACCGTTTAGGTTGTCCATGGGGAATATTTCCCGTATATTTCTTCCCAAAATACATTTTCCAATATGTTAGGAAACTTACCTATCAATTTAAGTTCAAAACAATACATAAAACCTCATGAAACATACCAAGACACGCTAGCACGTCCCAAGGCTCACTTTAAAACGTCAACAGACAATCTTGGACGTTTATCCTCCAAACTCTATCAAACTCTATTGGTATACCGTGTTTTCACGGTATTTTTAATGCTTTTTCCTTATGTTTAGTGTGTTTCCAAAAACCTTTTTGTATTGATTTATTTGTAAGTTTCTCTTTATTTGCATGAAATCTTTCCAAAGATGAACGCGGAAGTTTTTGAGCAAGAAGTGCAGAAAAGTTACAAACTACGGAGCTTGTGACGGTCCGTTGAGCTTGTGACGGTCTGTAGGTGGCATCATAGTGATGATGCTGAAGGAAGATGGGGAAGTCTTACCTAAGTGTGGGAATACGAAGTTCATGACGGACCGTAATAGCCACGCCGGTCTATCCTGCTTGTTCGTCGTGACGATCAGAGAGTAGTCCCGGTACCCAAATTACAAGAAGTTTCAGTGTTATGGAACGGAGACCCTCAACGGACCGTGGTGCTTAGAACGCTTTGTCATACCCGTTCGTCGAGGGTAATGAAGAAATCAACAAAAGGATTTGTAAAGTATAGGATAACGGAGGCCATGACGGCCATTCGTGACCACAACGGCCCGTCACGAGGTCCGTCGACTCGAACACGTTTCGATAGATTTTATGCAATTAGCGTCCTTCTTTTATTAGGTTTTGTTTTTATAAATAGATGGAAAAACCTCATTTTTGGGGTTAGACTCTTATTTAGTAGCCTCTTTGTTATTAGACTTTTTGATTGTTAGACTTTTGGAGAATCTTTAGTCCTCAATAAATTTCAGTAATTGAGACACTTTTTTGGAATTGATTGTTGGGGTGTTTGTTGATTAATCAAGTGAACTTCTGGATTATATTCTTTATCATTTAAGTAAGTGCATGAATTCTTATATTACATATATGAATATTGTGATTATGACTGTGGGTAACTAAACTTGATAACTAGGGTTGTGGGAACCATAGGTGAATAATGAGGTAAAATCTAACGAAAATAACAATTCTAGAATAGTGTCTTTCATGTATTGATAATTCTTTCGCTTCGAAGTCTTTTCAATAGAAGTGCAACATTAGAACTCGCCTTAATGCTACTTGGCGTACCAAGGAGGTAGACAATAGGAAAAGAATTATCAACAGAGATTTAATGTATACTATCTAATAGGATAGTGTTGATGGGTACGAGGTAAAAACTTAGTCAAATATCGAATACAATGCTTAGTATGAGGTAATGGTAAGGGTTAGTGAAGCAACACATGTAGCCGGACCAAGGTCCGGAGTGAATTTTTCTAGATGCCGGACCAAGGATTTAGAAATACATAACTTATCACTTTGCATGCAAGATACTAGGAAAGAATTGTTATAGTTAGAATTATCAAGTCAGGAGCCTGTGGGGAACAATTAAACCCTAGTTACTTTTATGAATTGATTTAACTCCAGAGTTGAATCTAATTTAGGTAGTTATTTTTATTAATTTAGAAATGAAAATCCCCCTTTTATTTTATTTTGTTTTCTAAGGAAATAATTGACTAAATAATAGCAATAATAGATTAAAATTAAGTCTGAACTATTTTCCTCATGGTAACGATCCCAACCTCATTAGTTTGGTTCTTTACTTGATACGACTTCTTTACTTCTTATTAGAGAAGTAAGTTTGAGCGTATCAAATTTTGGCGCCGCTGCCGGGGAAAGTAGCTTTTAGATTAACTTAAACTTATTACTAAAGTTTAGTCGATATTTTCTTAATTTTACTTTTTTTATTATTTTTTATTCTTGCACAACTATCTTCCTTGTATGCCAAATACACCGAGAGGAAGAGAACTCTTGTTTTCCTACCATCACGAATTAGAGTGTAAACTACACCACATGAATCAATACTTGGGTATTAACGATGATGATCCAAACAAGAACATCCCAGCCTTGATTGATGTTCATGGTCAGTTATTACGCGATGATCCGGGTGAAAATCAACGAAGGGGACAAAATCCCGCTCAACGTTCTCAACAATACTACAGAGGCTATGATAATATAGTAGACTCTGATGGGCCACTTGTCTTGCCCCCCTCTACCACAAGGCCACACCTTTGTAGTAACTAATATTCTGATGCAAATGCTCACTGCTAGAGGTTTGTTTTCAGGGCTACCTTCTAAGGATCCACATGCCGATATAGCTAAGGTAAGGGAAGTGTGTAAAACTTGTGTGGGGAGGCCTGATTTGGATTTGGATGTAATAGGGATAAGAGTCTTTCCTCTCTTACTGACGGGAGAGGCTGCTACTTGGTTCACTAAGCTCCCTTATAACTCAATTTCCACTTGGAACTAACTAAGGAACGTTTTCTTAGCACGTTACTACTCGGTCCCTAAGAAACTATACCACAAAAACAAAGTGAACAACGTTGTGGCACTACCAGGAGAGTATGTTAGTAGTTCTTAGGATAGATTCACCTAATTTTTGAGAAGCGTCCCCAATCACCGCATAGATTATGAGTTAGTGAAGGAATACTTCTATCGGGGACAGGATGATAATAATAGAGCGGTATTGGATACTATAGAGGGTGGTTCTTATGGGGAACATCCTTATTGGAGATTGCTGAAAAGTTAGAGAAAATCTCCCGAAAAATAAAGCTGGAGTACTATCAGTCAGATACTGGGAGAAATACCTTCGCAGTGCAATCCACTCACAACCTATCCACAGTTGGGATTCGTGAAGAGATGGATCAGATGAGAAATGAGCTTGGGTTGGTATTAAAACATGTCACAGGGGGTGCATAAAAGATAAATGCAGTTAAATACTTGTCTAAACCACCACCACCAATTGATGAATGCTATTATGCGGAGGAATCCAATGCGGTAAATGAGATGATGGGTGGTTTGTGACGAGTTCCAATGGGTCAAATAAGGAGAATTGGCGCCAAGGTCAAGGAAACCAAGGTCGGATCTCTGGTAATTATAACCGTGAAGGTCATTATGTCTGAGATGGAAACTACAACCGCGACAACAACTTCAAAAGGGGTAACTATAGTAACAGAAATGATAGGAATGGACCCTATTTCCCTCCTCAAAATCGTGAAGTTACTCCTAGGTATTGTGGAGATAGTATGGTGCGAGTTGGGATATGTTGCACAAAATGATGAGGAGGTTCGATGCTAGTCATGAGCACATTAAAGAGTTAAGGAGTGATTTAACGGGTATTGGGCACAAAGTAGATACACATGTAATATCGAGTAAGCAGCCTGAGTTGCAAATAGCCCAATTATATGTGACTGTTAACACACGGCGAACGGGCACTCTTCCTAGCAATACTGTCCAAAACCCAAAAAATGATGGACAATCTATGACAATCACTACTCTGCGTTGTAAGCAGACCATTTACCCACCTGTGCCATCTAAGGAGGAAGAGGTGATAAAAGATAATGATAAAGTGGAAGATGGTAGTGGTGAAGTAGAAGATAACACTGGAAAAGATGCTGAAGTTCGTACAAAGGTAAGTCCCATGCCCAGACAACCACCACCCTTTCCTCAAATATTAGTGAAAAATACCAAGGATGATAAATATCGGCGTTTTATAACAATGTTGAAGCAACTAACTATCAATGTCCCTTTGGTAGAAGGTCTAGAATAAATGCCCGGTTATGCCAAGTTTATGAAAGATCTGGGTACAAAGAAAAGATCGATCACTTTCGAGGATGATGATAGAATGCAGCATTGTAGTGCTATTGCTACAAGATCTCTATTACAAAAGAAAGAAGATCCAGGTGCGTTCACTATTCACTGTACAGTGGGATCATTACATTTTGCGAAAGAATTATGTGATCTGGGGGCAAGCATAAATCTCATGCCACTCTCGATTTTCGAGAAGTTGGGTTTGGGTGATCCAAAGCCCACTGCGATGCGGCTACTGATGGCCGATCAAACAGTAAAAAGGCCTATAGGGATACTCCACGATGTGATAGTAAAAGTGGAGTCGTTCATATTTCCGCCAGATTTTGTTCTTCTTGATTGTGAAGTCGATTTTGAAGTGCCTATTATTCTTGGGAGGCCATTCCTTGATAAAGTTAGAGCCTTAGTTGATCTGGAAAAGGGGTAGATGAAATTTCGGTTGAACGATGAAGAAGTAACCTTCAACATACGTAGGTCTATGAGACAAAGTGGTGATCTCCAATCGATATCTGTTATATCCAACAAAGAAAAGATGAAGAAGCACCATGACCTAAAAATTGAAAAACGAGAGTGTATGGTTGGGGATTTGGTGATTTTATTCAATTCTAGGTTGCGGTTGTTTTCGGGCAAGCTCAAGTCCGAATGGACTGGCCCTTACTTGGTAACCCAACTATTCCCTCATGGAGCAGTTGAGTTGGAAACAAAGGAGGGTGTGCGGTTCAAGGTGAATGGACAACGCATAAAAATCTATTTTGGGCATGCTGAATCAGCGAATGAAGTGATCGAGGCATACCATCTTGATGAAGTCTGAGTAATCAAGTGTCTTCAGTCGTGCCGCGATGTTAAATCAGGCACTGGTTGGGAGGCAACCCAATACCTATAGTTTTCTTTCTAGTAATGGTAACATTTTCTACTAATGGGTTTTATATTTGCAGGTAGCACATCACCAAAAAATTCTTTAGAAAATTACTCTGCAACAGTCACTGACGGATAGATCAACAGACCGTCACACATGCGATGGACCGTCCCATGAATCCGTCGTGCCAAGTACGTCTTTAATTTATTTTCAAAAATAGGGCACACACCACGAAACCAATGACAGACCATAGCATCTACGGCGGACCATTGTCGGGGACTCGTTGCATCATTAATGAGCGTACCCGACCCTACCCGGTTGTGGGTATTTTAAAAAATTGTTAACATTTAAAAACCCCACCCCTTCATTTCACCCATTTCCTTCCCTCTTTCTCCCATTTCCTTTCCTTTTAGACTTCAAACTTCCTACCTCTCTTCTCTATCAACTGATCACTTCCCCAAATCACGAATTCCTAAAATTACTCTCTGCTGGTCGGAGTCTGCTGCTGTGGTTGTGTTCTTTCTAACCAAGTGCCTCACTTCATTTCCTTTCTTCTCTTATCAGGTATGTGTCTCTGATTTCTACCCATTTACATTGCATTTTTGTTTTTCTATTAGTATTAGCCTATTTCTTATTGATGGGTCTTCATTCGTTGATCCAATTTTGTCTGACCTAGGTTGAGAATCCTCAAATTGCCTTGTTAAAAATCTAGAAATATGCGTGTTAGCATTGCTAGTGTTCTAGGTATTTGGGTTAGAATCAAGTAGGTTAAAACTAAGTATTCCATTTGAGTCACAGAGGATGACTGTGGCATCCTCAGTTCTTTCACTGAATGACTAAACGAGACCCCCACGATGGACCGTCATAGGGTCTTCTCCAACACCCCACTATTCATTTTTTCTAAACTGTGCACCAACAAACACCTGCGATGGACCATTGTTCCCACGACGGTCCGTCCTGCACAACCATTCTGGTTGTTAGAGACCCTATTCCTCAAAGTTTCCAAATTTTTTGAAGTGTCCTCTGATAGACATATAAGACGGACCATCATACCTGCGATGGTCCGTCCTGCACAACCGTCATTGTTGTTAGAGACCCTTGTCCTAAGGGTCTCCATTTTTTTCTAAGTGTCCTCTGATGGATATCTACGATGGACCATCATACCCTCGATGTTCCATCCTACTTATCCATCACGACGGTCAGAGACCCCTCTCCTAAGGGTGTCCATACCTTTTTCTAAGTATCCCACGACGGACAGCGATGACTGACCGTCATTACCATGACGTTCCATCCTGCTGATCCGTCATAACTGTTAGAGGCTTTCCTTCAGGGGTCTCCACATAAACATAGTTGAAGTAAGACATGACGGACCCCATGACGGTCCGTCATACTCACGACGATCCATCACCTGGTCCGTCGTGTTTCACTATTACTACAAAGATGTCATTACAACTTTGCTATTTTATTTATTTTGTGTCGTTTATGCTTGACTTGTTTGCTCTTTCTAGAACTAACATCTATTCATTAAAGTTACTATCTCTAATGGAACCATAACAAGATCGAGTATACTCACGTGGGCGTTCTAAGTCTGTCACCCCGCCTGCCCGACAGGTTATAGTCTCTAATGATGAGCATGATCTCGAGTACATGCACCCAGGCACTACCACTCTATCAGGAGCTTTAGGGGAAACCCGAGCTACACCCCAAAATGTGGCGTCTGGCGTAGTTACTGCCTCACTATCTGATGAGGAGCGCACACTGAACGGCACACCTTCTGGGTCAACTTTACATGAAGAAGGAGCGTTTGGTTCCTTAGGAGTTTTGTGGTAGGAGGAAGACTCCGGGTCTGCAGAAGCCCTTGCACCCGCCACAGCTGCACAGTATGCCTCATCTGATGAGGCTGACAGTCCTGATTCCACTCTAGGCTCACCGACTGGTGCTCTCACCCCGGTTGCCGACCAGCCCAACCGGTGGTGTGTCGATGGGAAATATCAAGTGTATTCCAACACCATGTTTCTTAATGAAAAAGGCGTCATGACACGGACCCTTACACTGGAGAGGCAGGTCCTTACCGAAAGTCTTCCCACAATGCAGGACACAGTGATGGCGGCCCCTTCTGGAGAGCCTATGGAGGACACAGTGATGGCGGCCTTATTCCACCACCTCTCCCTTGATAGCATGCCAAGAGGCTCAAGGGTCAAGAGGAGGATGAGGCTAGATAACGGAAGAAGGAGCACCGTGAGATGGAGACTGCGAGGAGAGCTTCGCTTGCTGATGAGGAGGCGCATCGGATCAGGGCTGTAGAGTCATCTGCTAGGGCATCTAGCTCCAGAGATGTGGAGAAAGCGGGAGGCACTACTGATAGTTCTACTACTGATGAGGAAGCTACTGAGGGTGTCCACACTACATAGGTATTGGGTTCTGGTGAACCAGACCCACCAGCTTGCTGATCGTTGGCGCTTTGCGCCCCAGGTTTGCTTCACCTACCACTCTCGTATTTAAATTTTTTATGTATTGGGGACAATTGCATATCTTTTTGTTGTGGGTGGGGTAAATGGAAAGTGAGTGCTAGGGTGAAGTATGATTATCCCAATTCAAGATCCTCTTTTGGGGTTTTCTTGCCTGTGTTCTTTTTCCCCAAGAGACTGATTATTTTTATTGTTGGCATGTCTATTTCTTGTGTACATAGTATAACTCTTAAGCATGATGGCTAAAAGATATCTTGATGTAATGAAAATGATGCATGACTAGGTATAGTAATTGATATATGTGTGGCTCTAAGCATGATATAGAGATACAC
This sequence comes from Solanum peruvianum, assembly GCA_027705065.1. Taxonomy (NCBI): domain Eukaryota; kingdom Viridiplantae; phylum Streptophyta; class Magnoliopsida; order Solanales; family Solanaceae; genus Solanum; species Solanum peruvianum. Next base: position 35,431 of record JAKWJD010000966.1, on the reverse strand, counting down.
CACTGCATGACCCTTTGTCTAAAATTCAAACTAGGTGTCTGATAATCTTGTAGAGTAATGAGATGTCAAATGATTGTGAGGAAGATTTGAATAGTCCACTATTTGTACTGAGCTAGAACTTGCCTGGTTAGTCCTGCTAAAAGTAAGCTGTAATAAACAATTCGGAAAGGATCATAGGCCCTTGTTCAATATAACCAATTTTTAGCCTAAATAAAAAAAAAACGAATGAAATTAATCCCTTTTTGATGCAAATGATTTGAGCTTAAAATAGTCCTTTTGTTTTTCACCCTAACTGATCTTTTTTGGGAATGATGTGTTGGCCCTGCTCCCTGTTTGGACATGTGCACCTCAGCTTATGCCAAAAGCATAAGTTAAGGGTGGCTAATGAAGTAAATAACCTTTTCGTGGCCCTGAATCAACTTTGGGTATTGTATACTTTGACTCATAGCAAAGCCATGAGTTGAGGGTGGTGGTTCTTATGAGAAATGCTCTGGAAAATGGGGTTGAAAGAACAAAGATAAAGAAAGACAAAAGTAAAGTGATTCAAGAACCAGTTGAAAGAAAATTGAAATAAAAAAAATTATAAATACTAGCTAGAAAAGAATAGAGTCACTTACACAAATGAAGAAAGAAGGGAAAATAGCAAGGTGAAAGAATATGAAAAATTTGGCGAAATAAAAGATAAAAGTGGTAGGTTTAGCCGACATGTCAAGGAGGGAAAAAGTCACTAAAGTATACCAAATATACCCTACCTGACCCTGAGCCTATGTTAGAAGCTAAGAAAGTTCTATCATGATCCTAAGAATTGTATGGGGAACTTAAAGCAGTAAAAATAAGGGCAAGCTTATGGCAATATGTATGAATGAGTTGTGAATTTTCTCTGAGAGTGAGTGTTTAAAAGTAATCCTTATACTCAAACTGAAATCATTGTGTGAAAAATGAGGATGTTGTTTTAAAGTGAGGACACTAGTTGCAATACTAAAAATATTAGCACCTCGGTGAGAGATTGAAGAGGATAAGTGTCAGTGCATGGTGAGTCTGTGTCATGGTATGATTCCACATAATTCAAGCCTAGTAGTGAAAACATGCATAAACATGATGAGATTGATCAAGATCGATAGCAAAATGATTGCAAAATCTAAAATATGGATACGATTGTACAAAGATTTTGTAGTGAGTCATAATGCGTCGCTTGACGACAAACAACGAATTTAAGTTTAGGGTGTTGATATACCGTGTTTTCACGGTATTTTTAATGGTTTTTCCTTAAGTTAAGTGTGTGTCAAGAAGCCTTTTTGTATTGATTTTTATGTAAGTTTCTCTTTATTTGCAGGAAATCTGCCCAAAGATGAACGCGTAAGTTTTTGAGCAAGAAATGCAGAAAAGTTATCACCTACGGAGCTTGTAACGGTCCATCGATCTTGTGACGGTTCGTAGGTGGCATGGTAGTGAAGATGCTGAAGGAAGATGGGGAGTCTTACATAAGTGTGGGATTACGAAGTTCATGACAAATCGTCATAGCCACTACAGTCCGTCCTGCTGATTCGTCGTGATGATCAGAGAGTAGTCCCAGTACCCAAATTCAAAGAAGTTTAACTGTTTTGGAACGGAGACCCCCGACGGACCGTCGTACGTGGAACGGTCCGTCATACCTATTCGTTGAGGGTAATAAGAAAGCAGCAGAAGAATTTGTAAAGTATAGGATGACGGAGGCCATGACGGCCCGTCGTGACCATGACGACCCTCGTGACCATAACGGCCCGTCGTGACCACGATGGCCCATCACGAGGTCCATCGACTCGGACGCATTTTGACAGATTTTAAGCAAGTCCTTCATTATTAGGTTTTTGTTTTTTTTATAAATAGTTGAAAAAACCTCGATTTTGGGGTTAGACTCTTTGTTAGCAGGCTCTTTGTTATTAGGCATTTTGATTGTTAGACTTTCGGATAATCTTTAGTCCTCGATTAATTTCAGTAATTGTGGAATTGATTGTTGATGCGTTTGTTGATTAATCAAGTGAACTTCTGGATTATATTCTTTCTCATTAAAGTAAGTGCATGAATTCATATAATAAATATATGAATATTGGGATTATGACTATGGGTTGACATATAGTGCGACTTGTAAGATATATTGGGTCATATGGTATTTCCCCGTTCTCTCATCCGATCGAGATATCCCCTGTTTCGCCAAAGAAAGATAAATTGAATCATCAAAAATTTTGAGCGTGAAGTGCAATTAAATCCATTTTTGAGGGGATTCATATTACAATTATCAATTCGAATAATTTATGGTTGGCTTGGTTGGACTAAATAAATGAAGTATCCAGGCTCCATTTAGAGAAAACCCAATTTCTAATTGCCGTACCAAGGAGGTTGATAATAGGAAAAGAATTATCAACATAGATTTAGTGTATACTATATAATAGGATAGTGTTGATTGGTTTGAGGTAATAACTTAGTCAAATATCAAATACAGTGCTTCATAGGAGGTAAAGGTAAGGGTTAGTAAAGCAACACACGTAGCCGGACAGAGGTGCGGAGTGAAATTTTCTAGATGCCGGACCAAGGATTTAGAAATAAATAACTTATGACTTTGCATGCAAGATACTAGGAAAGAATTGTTATAGTTAGAATTATCAAGTTAGGAACCTGTGGGGAACACTTAAATCCTAGTTACTTTTATTAATTGATTAAACTCCAAGATTTGAATTAGTTAGTTGTTTACTTTACTTTAGGTAGTTATTTTCATTAACTTAGAAATAACCGCCCCCCCCCCTTTTATTGTCTTTTGTTTTCTAAGGAAACAATTGACTAAATAATAATAATAATAGATTAAAGGTAAGTCTGAACTATTTTCCTCGTGGGAACAATCCCAACCTAATTAGTTGGGTTCTTTACTTGATACGACCGCTTTACTTCTTTTTTGACAAGTAAGTTTGAGCTTTATCAAATTTCTGTATATAATGTCTCTTAATATTATTAGATGTTATTTTAATACATTAAACCCCATGACATGCATGTTAGGTCTAGTTTTTCCTAGTTCGTTTTTAGGGTGTAAAATACTAATAACTGGAGGCCTATGTTTTATACATTCCCTTCTTGCATGACATGAACCAAAACCTCTTCTATATAGTTCATCCTCCTACAAAACAGTTTCTATAATCTCCTTCCTTTTTCCAGTACCACTTCCTTCCTGTTATGTACAAGTTTCATTATTCTCACATATAATTGGATGTTGTTGTGGTAATTAAGACTGCGAAGGCATACTTTTAGGATAGTTGTATTAGCTATTTTATTATGTGCATTGCATGTATCTTCGGCTTGTGTTGAGGTCGGATGTTCTTTGCCTTCATTTGGTATAGTGTTGTTAACCTCCACTTTAGCTACTATAAATATACCCAATTACTAATTGTCTAATTCAGTAGGAATACTAATTATCATACCTGTTTTTTCTGGTTTATATACTTGATGCATGTGTCTTTTGGCTGCATGTCTTTAGCTTTCCAAGATGTTTTCGGGATGACTGTTCTTGATGTTTAAGTTTTTTTGTTTTTTTCTTTCTCCACTTATCACCTTTTTCTGCTACCTCTTGCCCATACTAAATTGTTGGTGTTGTATTTGCAGGTTGTTTAGCCTCCTGTAATATCCCTCCACCACTACTAGGAATCTTATTTTTTGCATTGTTCTTAGCATTTTTTCCAACCTTCAATTCTTTCATTGGTGAAATTCCTCATCCCTTACTTTGACTATACAACTCATTTATAATCAGCCCTGGTGTTTACAATAAGGATAATATGCTGGCACATCTTCATACTCAATACTTTTCAACTTACCTTTGTTTAGACACTCCTCATCATACCCAAGCCATAAATGTTTAGGTCGGTATTTTCTGAGATCTAATTGAGTACTCACTCTTGCCATGCTAGCCCTTGTTTTATTGCTAGGAGCATTATCTATATATAAAACCTTTCCAATAGGGGTAACATAACAATCAGAATTTGCTTATAGTAACAATGTCAAGGTAATTCCGACAGTAAAATAGGTGTTTCCTTCATCGGTTTAAAAGTTGGAGTCCATGCTTGAACTCTCATGGCTTGTCCCTCAATTGTTACTCTTGCTTAGTCCAAACAGTTACTAAATCAAGCTTATTGTCCAAGTTAATGTATACATGTGTAGCATGGAAATGTACAATCTTGAATCCTCCAGAAAGTTGAGTTTTGTTTATGAATCTCCATAGAATCAACTACAATGTAGGCACATAGAATTACTAAACTTTCTAATTAGATTATATTGACATCTATCAGTCAACTTGAAAAAAATATCATCTTCATTAAAAATCACAGCTGGTCGACACTGCTTAGCAGTGTCTTAGAAGTCTCAAAAGTAATTTGTGCAATAGTTTCGGCTAGATTAAATCGAAGACTAGCAGCATAAAATTGAATAACATTTTATGAATTTGGTTCTTTCCTATCAAATGGTTTTGCTGCTCCTTATTATGAACATAATATTGTTGTCCTTGCATAATTGATTTAGCTTGACTACTATGCTTCCGAAAATTCTTCAAAATTTGTGGAAAAGGATAATGGTGACCTTGAGGATGCTGAATCACAACTCAATCATTTTGGGTACCACCTGAACCCACTACTACTTGATTCTTTGTCAACAGAAGCTAGACCAACATTCTAACGATCTATAATTTGTGCATTGGTAATATTAGGAGTTGTGAGTCAAAGGCGGCTCAAGCGTATTTGTCGGCTAAAGCAAAAATTGAGAAGGGCCTTAATCATAAGTTGTTAATAACTTTTATATAATTGATTTCTTATAGTTTTCATTTGATAATATAACATTCTTGTTTGAAATATTTTTTGTGCGATATAGTACTTTAAATACGTCATATTTCATTTAATAATCCCTTCATTTTTCATGAAATGTTTACTTTTTCTACAAATATTATTCTATATTTGTTAAACAATAGTAACTTATTACCTATTATTATAAAAAATGACACCCCTTACATATGGGGGCCTAAGACACATGTCTTTTTTTAACACTGTCGAGTCACCCCTGAGTAGTTTTAAGAGTAGTGATCTTACATGTCTGTAATTCGTCATCATTCTTATGTGCAGCAAAATTACCTTTGCCTTGAGAGATACTCGATTCATAGCCCTGAACCTTCTCAAGATGTTGGCTATCAAACTTAGACTGGCTAGCCTCCCATACGTTTGGAAATTTTCCAAAATTTGCGAATGTTCTTGAATTTCCTTGTTCTTTAATTTTGTACAGACAACTGATACTTATTTCCAACATCAAATTTACAGCATCGTTAACAATGTCAACCTGAAGATCAGTGCCATCTTGTGGAATATAATAAGGAATACAAGTCTTACATTAGAATTAACAGCTTCAACTCTAGGAACGTTTCCTTAATACCCATAATATCCAATGGTGCTTGGAGCTCCGGTGCCGCCACCTAAACTTTGTAGCTCTATGATTACACCATTTTTTTGCTTCAATTTTTATGTATTTTGTTCGTCCTAACTAATATAACAAACCCGAGTACTTTGATTCACATTTGCTTCAGCAGAACTTGATAAAAATAATCCATTCGTGCATCTGCACCTTCGCCACTCGATCTCACAACTGGCGATGAACTGATTTTTCAGCCTAAAACATATCTTGAGATGATTTTATTTCTTCCTTCAATTTAACTAAGAAAGAGCAATAATTTACCATCTCCATAACTTTTCTTGAACAATCCAATTCCTCTTCGGAAATCACTATCTCCTCTTCATTCCTCAACTTCGAAGAATTGTTTGATAATTTGTATGTTGTTGTGAAGATTGTTGTTTATCCGGTGGCTGTCATTGTTTCACTAGTGTAGTAGATTCCATTCTCAATACAAGACCAATTTGTGAACGCATTTAGAGAGAGAAATTTTAGAAAGAGAAAAATATGAATGAAGGGGTTTGGATTTAGGTTAATGGTTTTATCTACGTTTTAAAAGCTTAGGTCTTTGGGGTTTTTAGGGTTTTATAGGTATAGTTTTTAGGGCTAAGTTATTTTTTAAGTTAGGATTTTAGGTTATGGGTTTTATCTAAATTTTTAGGATTTAGGACTTTGGTTTTTTATCTTAAGGATTTTAGGATTTCATAGGTTTAGGGTTTAGGGCTTCGGATTTTTTTAGAGTGTATTTTTAGGGTTTAGAATATTCATTTTAGGTCTTTATATAATTATATCCTAGAGTATTATAGGTTTATTGTTTTTGGGACTTTTTAGGATTTTTATGTATTAGATGTTTATTGGGCGGTTCTTATTTTTTTTTGTTTTAGATTTTACGGATATTTAGGATTAAGGTATTTGAGCTTTGGGTTATTGTATATTTTAAATGGGGTTAGGAATTATAGAATTTAGGTTTATGAAGATTTACGGTTTAACGTATCTCAAGGGATTAGGTTTAAGACTTGGGGTTTTAGGTTTGAGTTTAGGTCTTTGTAGGTTAGGGGTTGTAGGTTAAGGAATTTATAAAGGTTCAGTATTAGGGGTTTCTATTTTATTTGGTGATGTGTTTTTAGGCTTTTACTATTTAGGGTTCTAGGCTTATGTTTTTTTTAAAGGATTTAACTTATACGATTTAGGGCTTTATACGTTTTAAAGCTTAGACTTTTTTAGGTTTAGTGGTATTTAGCGATTTTAAAGGTTTTGTGTTTGTTAGAATTTTGTATGTTTAGGGTTTATGTCATAGGTTTTTTTTGTGTGTTTTCTTGGTTTAGGGTTAATTTTTTTTAGAATTTAATATTTACAGTTTAAGGTTTGTACGAGTTTTGGATTTTTTAAGGTTTATATGATTTCAGATTTGTTAAGGTTTAAGCTTTACGATTTCTAAGGGTTTTAGGTATTGGTCCTTTGGATTTTAACGCTAAGAATTTTATGGTTTATGGCTTAGGGATTTTTTTCATATTATTTTGGGTTTAGCATATACAGTTTGAGATTTATATGGTTGAGAGCTTAGAGTTTCTAAGATTTATGGGTTTTGTATTTTAGGGTTTTTAAGGATTAAGTGTTTCTTAGGGTTTATAGGGATTACAATTTATGATTTTTTCTTGAGTTTTTTATGTTTAGGGATTATAGATTTTAAGGATTTAGAGTTTAGAAATTAGGGTTTTGTAGATGTTTTTAATGATTTTTAGAGTTTATTTTAGGGTATATAGGATTTTGGGTTTTTTTATGATTTTAGGTTGAGCATGTAGGATTTTAGGTTAGGGTTTAGAATTTAGGTCCTAGGTTTTTTTAGGTCAAGGTTTTTATCTATATTTTTATGGTTTATGTTTCTTAGTGTTTGAAGTTAAGGATTTTGGGATTAATGTTCAAGTTAAGGGTTTTTATGGGTTTAGTGCTTTAGATTTATGGATTTATCTATTTTTTTAGGGTTCAGGACTTTGAGTTTAATATCTAAAGGGTTTTAGGGTATTATGCTTTATGTTTACAACATAGGTTCTTTTTAGTTTTTTGTAGTATTTTGCATATATGATTTTTGGCTTAATGAGCTTAGAGTTTTCTAGATTTAGTAGTTTTGGGTTGTAAGGATTATGTGTTTCATAGAGGTGTTTTATTTTTATTTTTTTGGAACGACCCTTTTGCTGGGTTAGGGGCTGAGTAACACCCCCAGGCCTTATCATTTCACAAATAAAATGTACAAAGAGGGGGATATACCGTACCTCTAACCTATGATGGATTAATTTGAACTACCTACTAAGGTTTGTCAATTAACTCTTAGATTGTGTTTGTATTCTAAAATAATATTCTAAAATACAATCAATAAGGGAAACTCTCCCCTTACAATGAGGAATCTAAAAGAAAAGCTAGCCTTATTCTAAACCTTCTATTCTTATGTAAGACAGACCTATATAAATCATAATAAATTTAAATAAGTTTCAAAGTAATGAACTAATTACACACTTGAACAATGTAATCATATAACAACAATGATCTCAAGGTGGTTGTTTAATTTTTCTAAGTTTCCTTCTCTTGAAAGTCTGCATTCCAATATTTTTTGGAAAATAGCTTCATCTGATCGATCAAGTTAGTTTTTGTGTAATGTACTAATGTTGTATTATATCATGTTTGTGACTCCATTTATATAGTAAGTGAGCAGTAACATTAGCTTCCCTATAAACATGTCTCCAATGAAATCATTCCGGTATGCTTCCTATTAGTGATATTTCTTGGACAACTAGTATGCTTTTTCATGGGATGCAACTTATGTTGTTAATCCATTTATACAATAACTCCAAATCTACCTACAAACTAAGATGTTTTGTATCCATATTGCAAGGCCGCCTTAATCTCTGCAACATTGTTAGAACCAAAATCAAGAGGAGTAGAAAAAACATAAATCAACTTAGGGTTTTGGGGTTAGAGATTAGTTTTTATTTAAGGTTTTGGCTTCACATATTTTCAGGATTTAGGGTTTAGAGCTTAGGTTTTTGTAGGGGTTTTATACGATCTTTAGGATTTATCGCAGGGTTTATAGGATTTGGGTCTTTTTATGATTTAGGATTTAGGATTTCTTAGGGTTTTAGGTTTAGGGGCTTTGGGTTTTGAAGTTCAACGGTTTTTAGGAATTATAGGTTTAGGGTTTACACATTAAGGTTTTGTTTAAGGTTTTTAATAATTAAGCATATACGATTCAGGGTTTATAGGGTTTAGAGGTTAGAATCTTTAAGGTTTAGGGATTTTTGTTTAGGGTGGTTAAAGATTAAGTTCTTTTAGGGTTTATATGATTTAGGGATTATGGCATTTTTTGTATTTTTAATGTTTAGGTTTACATATGTTTAGGATTTAGGGTGTCGAACATAGGATTTTGTAGGTGTTTCAAATGGATTTTAAGGTTAATTTTTTGGTTTATAAGATTTAAGGTTTCTTAGCGTTTTAGTTTTAGGATTGAGGGTTTTAGATTTGGGTTTAGGGCTTAAATTTGTTTAGGTTAACGATTTTTATCTATGTTCGTAAGGTTTACGGATTTGGGGCATTAGATTATTGTTTTTATTTATTTATTGGTGTATGGATTTGGGTTTTCGGGGTTTTTTCTTTAAGGTTTTAGAAAATATTAATAAAGGCTATATATGTTTTAGAGCTTAGAATATTTCAGGTTTAGGGGTTTTTTGGATTTTGTGGGTTTGTTAGGGTTAAGTATTTAGTATGGCATTTAGGGTTTAGGATATAGGACTTATAGTTTAGGATTTATGGCTTATGTTTTGTAGGGGTTTTAAATGTTTTTCAGGAGTGAGTTTTGGGATTTTAGGATTGAGGATTTCGTATTGTTTTAGGTTTAGGATTTAGAGTTTTAGGTTAGGGTTTAGAGTTTGGGAGTCAGTGTATATTTGGGTTTAGGGTTAAGGGTTCTATTTACGTATTTAGTGTTTAAGGCTTTGGTTTTTTAGGTTAAGGTATTCTATTTTATTATAGGCATACTGTTTAGGGCTTATGTTTATTCTGTGTTTTCTTAGGGTTTAGCATATACAATTTAGGGAGTTATTGGGTTTCGAGATGATTTTTTTAGGTTTTTGTTTTTTTTGGGTTGTATTGGGGTTTCTAAGGGTTAAGTGTTTCTTAGGGTTTAGGATTTAAGGCTTAAGTATTTTTTTGTGTGGTTTATGTAATTTAAGATTAAAGGTTTAGAGAATAGGATTTTTGGGTTGATATTACGGATTATATGATTTAGAGTTTCTTAAGGCTTAGGGTTTAGGGTTTCTTCGAGCTTTAGATTTTGGAATTAGGGTTTTAGGTAAGGGTTTAGGTTTTTTTTGGGTTTATAGGATTTAGGATTTCTTAAGGTTTAGGGTATTTTAAGGTTCTCGGTGTAGGTTTTTTTTTAGAAGAACGACCCTTGTGGTGCTTCAGGGATTGATTTACACCCTTAGGCCTTATCACTTTACAGTATAAAATATGTACAAGATGGGGGGATGTACCTTACCTTCACCTATGTTCGGTTAATTGGACCTACCAACTAAGGTTAGTCCATAAACTCTTACAAAATGATTGTATTTCAAAGTACCATTTTAAAATACAATAATCTAGGGAGACTGTCCCTTTTCCAAAAGAGAAAAACAAAATCTAATCTTACCCTAAACCATCCATACATTTCTTGGACATAGACATTTTAAATTAAGTTTTAAAGTACTGATAATGTGATATATTGTGACATAAGTTACAATCTTAAACAACCATAGTGTTTCTGAATGAAAGAGGTTGTTTAATTCTCTTAAGCTTCTTTTGCCTGAAATTTTCCATCCCCAACTTCTGCATGATGTAACTTCCTCTAGTCGTTCCAACAAGTTTATGTGGAGTGTAAGATTGTTTAATTATTCCTTCTTTATGATCCATTTGGATAGAAAGTCAGCGGTACCATTTGCCTCTCTAAAGATGTGCATGGATGAAACATTCAATAGTACTTAGTCTTATTATTTTTGCAGAAACATCTGGCCTGCTTCTCCTTGATATGATACATTTTTTATTGATCCATTTCCATAATAATTCTAAATCAACTTCTAATACGATACTTTTATAACTACTCTTCTCACACTAGTAAATTCCATGCAATGCTGCCTTGATCTCTGTCCAATTATTAGTAACAAAACATAAAGGAATAGCATATGCATAGATCAATTTACCTTGCTGATCTCGTAAAATGCCACCTCTCCCTAATTTTCCTGGATTGTGCATAACACTACCATCTGTATTCAATTTGTATACACCTGCTAGAGGATTTTCCCTGTGTACACATATAACCTCATAGTGGTGCTTAAAGTGATCAACTATATTGATCAACTCTTTCCATTGCAAAAGCCATTGTATATTAAGGAAAGCGTATATCAATACATGCATAATGTCATGACCCAAAAACCGAGCCGCGACTGGCACCCACATTTACCCTCTTATGTGAGCGAACCAACCAATCTAACCCTTAACATTTCAATATAATATCGACAGAAAGTAATGCGGAAGACTTAAACTCATTAATAAAACCAATTCAAAAACTATTATTCCCCAAAATCTGGAAGTCATCATCACAAGAACATCTATGATCAAATTACTAACAAAAAATGTCTACGAAGCTAAAAATACATAAGAAGCTAGTCCATGCCGGAAGTTCAAGGCATCAAGACTTGAAGAAGAAGATCCAGTCCAAGCTAGAAGCATTAGCTCACCCTGAATTTCAGATGTAGTAAAGACTGGCTTGAATTACTGTTGAGTCGAAGACGACGGCACGTTTGCTGCACTCCACAAATAACAAGGAAGAAAACATAAAAGTAGGGGTCATTACAAAACACGGGTACTGAGTAGATATCATCGGCCAAATCGAAATAGAAAACAATATATATTAAGCAATATCATAAAATCAACTATGATACTGAACATGTAGCAACAAAAAGTACTATATCATTAACAATTACCGTCAAGTTCACACATGAGGACTCAAGCCTCAATACCATACTCATTTGGGAATTAGATTCATTAAATTGAGTATATTAGCATCTTTCAAGATTCATTATATTTATTCCCCTCGTGTCGGTACATGACACTCCGCTCCATATACTATCCTGGTGTCGAAACGTGACACTCCGATCCTCATTCTATCCTGGTACCGGAACGTGGCACCCGATCCATATACTATCCTGGTGTCGGACGTGACACTCCGATCCTCATTCTATCCAGGTACCGGAACGTGGCACCCGATCCATATACTATCCTGGTGTCGGAACGTGACACTCCGATCCTCATTCTATCCTGGTACCGGAACGTGGCACCCGATCCATATACTATCCTGGTGTCGGAACGTGACACTCCGATCCTCATTCTATCCTGGTACCGGAACGTGGCACCCGATCCATATACTATCCTGGTGTCGGAACGTGACACTCCGATCCTCATTCTATCCTGGTACCGGAACGTGGCACCCGATCCCCTAATCTCACCGCTTTCGTTCATCAAGCCTTCTTTTATACCAAGGCATCATCATTAACAAAGTAGATTAGGGTTTCTTTTCAAGATTTGGGATTCAGTAGCTTCATCATGCTTATTTATTCACAATTACATAATCAAATTCATGAAAGCATACAATTAAGCATATAGAAGGGTTTACAATACTACTAACACATATCATTCGCTATTAAGAGTTTACTACGAATAGTGTGAAAACCATAACCTACCTCCACCGAAGACTAGTGATCAAGCAGGAAATTCCCAAGCTTTGCTATCCTCTTCGTTTCTCTCTTTCTCATTCAATTCTCTCTCTCTCTTGTTCTTTCTTTTTTCTTATTCAAATCCTCTTTCTTTTACCCTTATTAACATATAATTAAGAATGAGAGATGGCAATAACAACCCACTAATTAACTAAGGTTACCTCTTTTAACCCCCAAGTATTTAGACTTATTAATCTTAACCCTCTAACTTTATAATTAAAGTAGGGATAGTCCAAACGTCCCTTAAAACGTGTAAAGAAATCCGACCCAGACTACGATTACGCAACCTGTGATAACCCGTCGCGCCTGCGACGGTCCGTTATGCAGGTTCGTCAGGGACTCAATTTCCTTAAAGAGTCTGTGATGGCCCGTCGTGCCTACGACGGTCCGTCCTGCACTTTCGTCACGACGTTCGGAGAATCCTTCCCTGTACCAACTTTTCAAGAGTTGAAGTGTTTTGAAACGAGAGCTCACGACGGTTCGTCGTACCTGTGACGGTCCGTCCTGCAGGTCCGTCACAGAGTTTAGAGAGTCGATTTCAGTACTCAGATTTCAGAATTCCTAAGTGTTTTGGAACGAGACACCCTCGACGGTCCATCGTGCCCAGACGGTCCGTCGTGGGGTCTGTCGTTTCAGCTAGTTTTCCAGAAATAAAATCTGCTACTCAAAACGACTAAACGGGTCGTTACACATAATGTCTTTAAAAATAGAAAATAATACTCTTTTAAAGCTGGGTTGTTTACCTCCATATTTAACAACACACCCGTTTTTCCACAAATTCCACCAAATAAAATTAGGTAAAACATGAATCAAAGTTTTTTTGTACCTCATTTTTATATGGCATGTTTCTCCAATGCATGATCAAACACCTCAAATTGGTGGACGAGTGATCTGTGCCCAGTAATGCTGCATGAATTTTTCCAGATGTATTTGGCAAAATTTCCATTAACCAAAATATGATCTATTTAATCCTTCCCTGGTCTATGAAAACAATAGCAATGAGTAGCATCATTTCAAAACATAGTAAGTCTTTCATTAGTAGGTAATTTTCCCCTTAAAGCTCTCCAAATATTAAAGGAAACTTTGAGAGGTAATTTCATAGACAAAATGAAATTATTGATAGGATATTTTCTATGTTTTTCCCTAAGAGTTTCCCAGGCAGATGCTACTGTGAAGTTATCATTCTTAGAAGGACTCCAATTAGCTACATCTGGGTAGCCTTCTTCTATTGAATAATGGTACTAAGAATAATAGGCACTAGTAAAGGAGGAGCATGCTGTCTAACTTCCCTCTCCTTCCACTTACCAGCTTCTAAGAAATAAGACACTTGGATATTGTTTAGACTAGAAATGTTAACACAATACTTAGCTAGTGGCCCATACCCAAGCCAATTATCCCACCAAAAACTACATGTTCCTGATTGATTAGTCCAACTAATATGTGTTTGAACAACCTTGTCTATTCCTAGAAAGATATATTCAAAAAAAGATTGCCCAATATCATATTTTTTGTCTACAATGTTAAATCTTTGACAATATTTGGATTTTAAAAATTTCCCCCATAAACATTGATTAGTCCTACAATTTCACCACTGTTTATATTTGAATGCAGTACAAGTATCTTCTAGTAATCTCACACCAGTAGCTCCCTCAGCAGAAGGAAAACCAAGTGTCTCCTATGATGCCCAATGATATTTTTTCTATTTCTTTATCACTTACCCATAAAAAATAAGCCATGACAGTTTAAATATATCTTAGTGTATTCTTAGGAGGTGAAATAAACAACAAAATATGAATAGGAATAGATTGAAACACATGCTTCACAAATGTTATTTAACCCCCATAGGTCAACATTCTGGAGTACTAACCTATTATTTTCTTTGTCACTTTATCCACTAGTTCTGAATAATACATGATCCTTTGGCCTCCAATATATAATGGAAATCCGAAATACATAATAGGACTATCCTTCTTACTAAAACAAGTTTCCTCTTTAATTAAATTAATAATATTCATAGAAGTATTTGCAGTCACCATAAAATAACTTTTATCTTTATTAAGCAATTGGTCAGACACTGTTTCATAAGTTGTTATATTCTTCATGATTAACTGTAAATAAATTCTTTTAGTAGATGAAAAAATAATAATGTCATCAGTAAAGCTTAGATGGTTTACTTGAGGTCCTCCAGATTCCATGTGAAAACCTTTGTACAATTGATGATGATGCAGAAGATTAAGTTGTCTAGATAAAACCTCATCACCTAAGATAAATAAATCTAGACACAATGGATCAACCTGTTTAAGTCCACTAGTGGAATGATAAAAAGCATGTCGTTTACCAGTATTCACCATAGAATACCAATTATTGCTCATCATCCTCCAAACCCTATCAATGAAAAATTTTCCAATATCCATCCTCCATAAAACTAAGCGAGTGTAGTCCCAAGAAACTCTATCATAAGATTTGACCATATCTAATTTGATGACAACATTACAACCTTCATCAGGTTGATTAATACCATGAATAATCTCTTGAGCTAACATAATATTTGCTGAAATACTCCTACACTTTACGAACCTATCTTGATTGTAAGAAATAAGACTAGGAAGAATGAAACCTAATTTGTACTCATGATTTAGTAATAATTTTATTAGAGAATTACTAAGGCTAATAGGTCTAAATTCTTTAATATATTAGGATGATCCAGCTTGGGAAGAAGGATTAAACAAGCATGAGTCATATTCCTAGGCATATCCTGCCCATGAAAGAACGATTGAACTGCAACAATTAAATCTTCCTTAATGATATCAAAACAAATCTGATAGAATTTACCAGCAATCCAATCCAGACCCGGTGCAGAATTAGGATTCATTGCTAACACAACTTTCCTTAATTCCTCCATATTTGGAACACTTTCTTAAATAGAAGTTTTCTCAACAGTAACCAAATTAGAAATGCAATGTAACCAAATCCTCACTAATTCTCTCATTCTTTTCAGTGAAAATATGTTGAAAATTTTGGAAAGCTTCACTAGAAATATTATCATAACATTTCACCCATTGACCATTATCAGTAAGTAATTTGTGCATAACCATTCTTCTCCTTTTTCCTTTTAACAAAGTATGAAAAAATTTGGAATTAGCATCACCTTCTTTTAGCCAATGAAGATTAGTTTTTTGTTTTAAAAGGGAGTGTTCAATTTTCATATACCTGATATATTGTTTATTAATACAGTCCAATTTTGCTCGATTATCATTATTATTTGCATTGATGAATTTTTCTACAACAATCCTGACCAACTCCTCATATTCTTTGGTTTTTGCAAAAATACCCCTATATTCCTTCCTAGACGAAATACATAGTATTACATAATCTCCCCATTTTAGTATGAAGAATCAACATAGGATTTCCCGACACTTTCTTTTTCCTAAAATTAGATATTGTATTAAGGAAAGTAGATTTTTAAGTCCAACAATTAAGGAATCTGAAATATTTTTTCACATTTTACCGCCTATCTCCCCTTTCTAGCAATAATGGACAATGATCATAACCTACCGAAGGTAATGAGTGATATTAGTTTGAGATATTTTCTCCAACCATATGTCATTCACCATAGCCCTATCTAATCGTTTCCAAATTCTAGCTCCTTCATCTCTTCGATTACACCAAATATATGGCTGCCCATTATACCCAATGTCTAACAAACACAAGCTTCAATGACTAATAAATTTAAAACACAAAAATCATCAATAAGACACCAAGGAAGGAATGTTTCAAAATATTGCAACATGGTATCCCAATGAGATCTCCGCAAATGATCCTTACATTTAGCATACAAATATGTTATAATAAACATTTCATCAAACTCCACATGATTTATTTCACAAGTATTGTGTTGTTCTTTTCACTTCCAATATTTTGCATTTTACATCACAAGTCCAAAACAATCAAATTTTATTATTAGGATTGATATGTACATGAACCATAAGTAATAAATTTTATAAGAATGAATCTGTGACTGAGAAGCAAAACTTCTGAAATAGCAATCATTTACAAGTTATGAATTTTCTTAAGATTTTACATTCTTTCAAAAGCACCTTGATTGTTAATGCTCCTAGAATTCCAACGTATAATATTAATCATCATAAACCTCTACTCCAACCTCTAGTGTTAGGTCTACTAAGATTAGCATCATTATGTTTACTAGAATCCTGTGTACAGCTAGGAGACAACCCTTGCTTTCCAGTAACTTTTTTAACCTCCTCAAGAATATTACTTATCAAACAATGGTCCTTTTTGTTGTGATTGTTCTGTATTGCTTTCGTACTAAGAGTCTTCCCCCTACCCTAAGGATTGAGTATCCTCATTATACTCATCCTCGAAGTCAGATCTTCCATATTCATTAAAATAACCATTTTCTCTTTTTATGATTGATTAATAGATTCAAGGCCTATTTTTTTTAACGGATTCTTTTTTATTTTTACTCATTCTATCTTGTGATTTGTTATTAGAAGGTTTATGAGGTGGTTTCCCCTCTTCCCTGTTACTATGATTACAAGAATCAGCATTAATGTGACTCAATTTTCCTTTACCCTTGGATGCCCCATCATTCTTATGACTAAAATTCTCCTGACCACATCCAACCTCACCTCCAACCTCACCTCCAACAGTTACACCAACAATTTCAATAGTACATTTATCAAAGGGTGTAGGGATGGGGAGCATTGAGTCAATACCTATTGTAACTTTATGAACTTGGTGATGCAATTCTTTATCGCTAGAAGATTCTGGATCCCTTCTTGTTCCTTGAACTTCCACCCTTTGTTGTTTTGTGAATCGCTCTCAGTTACTTTTTGTTCCTTCAATAACTACATGCTTATGTTGTTTTTGTTGTTGTATGTAAGAACTACTTGGTGCAGACTAAAATTTAGATTGCTATATATTCCCAGTATTCCATCCCATCTCCTCAATAATATGTAAAGTTTCTTGCACATCCAAATCAATATATGTATTTTTTGGGAGGGATAGGAACTATACCTATTTGTTAACTCTGTTGGTGAGCTACTGTTTTATCAGATTGGTAATGACCTTGATGTTGATTAGTTTTCCTCCTCTGAATTTTCCATTGGTCCTCTTTCTGCATGTGCGGCTGTTGGGATTCACTTTGATAGTTGTTATCATACTCCCTTATGGATTCTATAATATGACCAGCAATATGAAAATCTCAAGAAGTAATTTTTTTTTTGTTTTATTTTTCTCCATTTATTTCCTTCTTTTGTTATCTTTCTCTCTTTGTTTAATAATACAATCACTTTCCTAATGTTTTTGATGTTTACATAAAAGCAATAGTCCGAAATATTATCATATTCTATTTTTTGCCATCTACCATAAGTGATGTCTTCACCAATATACCCCATGAAAATGTGAGGAGGCCTAGCTTGAGTGAGATCTAATTGTACCTTAACCCTCGCTTGACTTCCCTAGTTTTGTTAATTGAAGTGGAATCTAGGTAAAGAACTCTATCAATTGGTAACAGAAGACTAGTAAAAAATTCCTTATGGTAGTAATGCCATGGCAACTTAGGAAGTGAAATCCAAATTGGAATCTCATCAAACGCAGATCGATTTTGTGTGCGATTTGCGGGCGAGTTTGTCACCTCCCTTGATTGTGATCGGTGCACAACTGAATCGACAGATTTTTGTTGGAGATTTGTGGTTATAAAGTCGTCTCTAGCACTTGTGCTCTTGATGTACGCCTTTCGTGAGCCAACAAATTTTCTGCTCGATTTGTTCCACCATACCATTAAATCGATGCATCCAGGAATAGATTTGTACTTATTCCTTCAAATTCCTTTCCAGAAACATTGTGGGCCACATCTTCCCTCATATGTAAGGAATTGTAAGATGATTCAAAGCTTGATTCCTCATGTAGAGATTGTCTATTCAAATCACACTTAGATTTTTCTAGATCTTGAGGCTTGTAACGATCATCTAACAAATCCCTCTCCATTACAACAATCTAACTTGTAACAATTAGCAAAGAAGCTAATTTTCTGACCGAATTCTAGTGAAAAATTTTATAGAGAGAGAAATGTTTCCAAGCGGTTGGATTTTATTTTCAGGGTTTAGGGTTTAGGGTTAAGGTTAAGGTTATGTTTAGGATTTAGGTTTAATGTTGGGGTTTATGGGTTTTTTAGATTAACGGTTTCAATTTGAGGTGTTTATCTAGGTTTTTAAGGTTTATAGCATTCAATTTTTTGGGTTAAGGTTTTTTAATGGTTTTTATAGGTTTTGTGTTTGCGACATAGGGTTTTGTTTTTATATGTTAGAGGGTAAGGATATACCATTTTGGGCTTCATATGATTTAAAGCTTCATGTTTTTAGGTTAAGTAGTTTGTAGGTGTTTTAAGGGTTAAATGATTCTTTGGATTAAGGGCTTAAAGTGTTCATAGGTGTTTTATTGGTTTAGCGTTTTTTTTTTTGTTTTTTAAGTTTAGGATTTACGGAATTTTAGGATTTAGGATTTAAAGTTTAGGGTTTTGTAGGGGTTTTAAATTTTATTGGTTTATTTAGAGCTTGTAGTATTTTGGGGTTCGTATTCTTAGGGTTTTTGGCTTAGGATTTGTGTTTTAGGTTACGGTTTAGGGATAAGGGTTTTTTTAGGCTTAGCGTTTTACGTTAGTGGTTTTATTTAGTGTTTTAGGGCTTAGGGATTTGGATTGTTTAGCTGAAAGTTATTAAGTGTTTAATAGGGTTAGGGATTACAAATTAAGTTTTTCTTTTTATTTCTAGGGTTCAACATATACAATGTATGGTTTTATACAGTTCAAAGCAATGAGTTTTCTATGTTCAGGGGTTTTGGGGTTTTCAAAAGGGTTAAGTATTCTTAGGGTTTAGGGTTTCGGTTTTTTTAATGTGTGTTTTTATGTGTAAGCTTATGATTTTTTAGAAGTTAAGGTTTAGAGTTTAGGTTTTGTAGGGGTTTCATATGGGTATTAGGGTTTATTTTAGTTTTTATCGTATTTAGTGTTTATTAGGGTTTTCATTTTTGGATTTAGGGTTTTAAAGTAGGCTTTAGGGTTTTGGGCTTCGGGTTCATTTAGGTATAGAGTTTTAGGTTGCCGATATTACCTCGATCTTTAGGTTTTTTAGGATAAGGTTTTCTAGGTTTAGTGTTTAGGTCTTTGCATTTTTTTTTTGTATTTTTTAGGGTAAAGCATATAAGGTTTAGGGAAATATAGGGATTAGAACTTAGTGTATGTGTAATGATCCAATGGTATGCCACAGAAGTTACACGGCGTATTCAACCTCATGAAGGCTTTATACAAGCTCTAACACATCTTTCATCGTATATATATGAAAAGTAGTGTGGAATTAAAAAGTTTTCATCACAATAGTCAAACTTTTTCACAGAGATATAAGAAAGAACTAAGTGTCATCATAATCCATCTTAGACAAATATAATATCATAGGGTGACAACCTTACATCAATTTGAAAACAACCATAGTCTGTTACAATCTTTTTGTAATGGAAACTAAATCATAAGCCATGTACTCAAACATATGAGGACATACCAATCTTGACAGACTGCGCCTTCCTAAGCATCAACTTCTGAGAGAATCCTCACATGCCACCTACACTTGTAGAAATAGAGAAAGATACGGAATTAGCACATCGAATGCACTAAGTAAGGTGAACATGCGAGAAAACTATGCAAAAATTCAAATATACTATAAGATATGCTTTTGTGCTATTTTGATAGGAACCTTCGTTATACGAGTTTAAAAGACATAGTACAAGTAAACATAACTCATAAGACATATTCAACAAGTAAAATTTTCCTCACTTTAGACACTCTACCTAAATTTACTCTAAAACTAACTTGAGCAAGACATGAAGAGACCGTTCATACACCCTCTTCAAGCATACCTAAGTGACCCTCAAAGCTACCCTAGATGAGAACCTTTAAATTTAAAATACATTACTAATAAAACCTTATTCATTAGTCAGTTAAGATACAAATTATCAATTAGAGGACTTAACATAATGGTCTTGGAGGACTTAGGGAACTCACCTAGCATCTTCAAAGCCTGCTCGTGCAACGTATATATAGTAACTCATTCAACTACACACACGTTGTAGAACCTATCCTATAACTAGAGTGTGAATAACCAAAATTGACTACATTAGATAGGTATTGAATCCAACATTAGAAAGACCCCACAACGTGGAAGATATTCTACTTTCAAATGGTAGAACTACTAATCATCCCATGTTGGCACATGGCTAAGGAATATCAAGGTTTTATTTGTACTCTTGTCTCATCTAAAGTAGAGCTACTACAACATGAATATTTACTCGGTGCTTTGAATTTGTTCTCATAGGGTAAATCATTCACTAGCTGTATTAGAGAAGTTTCCATTACCTTTCACTACAAGTTTATAATATTTTTTTTCCCAAGGATAGGTCAACTAGGGATACAAACTAAGGACTATTAGAACAGGTCTTATGACTTCTTTAAAGATGGTTTCACGCCATTCCATCCAACCTACCCTTAAGTGCATCATTCCAATCAAGAAGGACACCATTACGGTCTTTCACTTCAAGGCTTCTTATCAACCTTGTTTTCGTACTCACGGTTTCACATTCTTAACCTTCTTGACATATTCAAGGTATTACATTCTTAAAATCCTTTTATTAATCAATTCCTAACCTGTATTTTCTTATTCACTTCTCCATATTCACTTAGGGTTTTAGACTCATTAAGAAGGGGCACCATGCTTCGGTCTACAGGTTCAAGACATAATCTAGAATACCTGATTAGTGTTTCAATGAAGGAACCTATTCTATATCTATTGATCATAGACATTCACTCATATATACGTTCATTACAATACAAGTACAAAGTACCGATAACTAGTCTAAAAATAGTAGATACAATATCATATTATAAAATCTCTTCCTAGTCCTTCATCATCGTATATTAACAACTAGAGAAGAATCATACTCAATCATATCATTGAACCCATATAAGATCATATGGAAAGTACAACGAGGACCTTCACTTTCTACCTATACATGTACTATATTATGATTATACCATATTTTACATAATGATGCCGACAAGGCCATGTTCATAATTAATATAGCAATTAATACAACCGTTCGCCACCATAAGTGGACCATACAAATAAATAAATATTTATATAGACTCTACAGTACACAAATGAATTAGGTCAATGCACCACCTACACATAGCTATAATCATCATTCCCTTAGCCTTTCCAACAAATTCGCATAACAAGAGATTCTTACCAATGACATTATACAGGAAGTTAAGCCAACAATGAATCCATATAAATGATCAACAATACTCAATAAAGACATCAATATTATAAAACAAGCAATGAAAAATTCTAAATAATCTATACATAATTTAATAGGCCACAACAATCTTCAAATGAATTTAATAAGATTAAGCCATGATCAATTCACCATCATTAGAACCAACATGGGGAATTCAATAAATTCATTGGTTCATCATCAGAAAACCATAAATTTACATGAATTACTTCATAAAACATTGATTTAAACTATTTTCATGCAAGAACCCATGCTTACAATTAAAAATAGGATTTTAGGGTTTTTGAGATCTTTCGAAAGGACTTTGAAAGCGGATCCTTGTGTGAGAGAAGAATCAAGGATGAAATAACCATTCATTTATTGAAGATATTCCACTAAATTAGGCTTGAAATATTGGAGAATTTTTCCATATTCCTTTGAACTTGAAGGTCCTTCGATGGAGGATCTAATTAGAGAGAGAATTTTAGAGAGAATGGATTTTATTCTAATAGAGGGTTAGGGTTCTTAATTAGGGTATTCCGTGTATAATTATAAAATTTAAATATATAATACTACCCTAAAATACCCAAACATACCCCTAAATTAATTGGATCTTTTTAAACAAGTCAACTTAACATAAACTTTTGTAATTATCGTCGGGGAACAGTCGATGTGGCGGACCTGTTCCCCTAAGATTTTGAAAAAACTTTTGGGACTGTAGAGTCTGGAACGCGGACCAAAAATTTGGACCTTGGTGAACGAAGTCCGCGACGTGGACTAGTTTTTCTAAGTGCATGAGCGTCCTTCCTTAGGCAACTTATTTACCCAATGATGGGTCCTCCTAGGGTGGTACTTTGGGGAGTCATAACAAAATTTTTTTACCCTAAACATGTTCCCTTGGTGTTAGGTTCATCCCACTTATTCTATACTCAAAACAACACATAAAAAAAACAACATACATGGACACACTAGCACACACTCAGACTAGTTTCTGGAAGTCTTGGTCGTTCGTTGATGTTTGATTTACAAATCTTTATACTAGGGATATGCTATTATTAATTATTTGAACACCTTATTTACTCATTAAACCCATGTAAGGATCTAGATAACCCTATATCATTTTGAAGGATGTTATAGTTTGTTAGGTTTAGTGTGATTTTAAGGGGATTTTAGGGTTAAGTATTTCTTAAAGTTTATGAAGGTTTAGTATTTTATTGTTTCTTTAGGTTTATGACTTACATATTTAGGGTTTAAATCTTAGAATTTTGTAGGAGTTTTAAATGGTTTTAGGGTTTATTTGTGGGTTTAATAAGATTTATTATTTATTAAGACTTAGGTTCCGGTTTCTTAGCGTTTAGGTTTGCATTTAGAGTTCTAGGTTAGGGTTTAGGTTTTACGTCTAGGGTTTTTTTTTTTTAGGGTCTTATATTAATGTTTTTATCAAGTTTTTTGGGATGTAGTGCTTTGGATTTTTATTGTTAAGGTTTTTTAGAATATCTTATGTTAGGGTTTAGGGCTTAGTTTTTTTTCCTGTTCTTAGGGTTCACCTTATATGATTTAGTGTGTTATAGAATTTGGCACTTAGATTTTTTTATGTTTAGCGTTGCCATATTTATTTGATTTATGGTTTAGAGATTAGGGTTTTTTGTAGGGGTAATAAATTGTTATTAGGTTTATAGACTTTAGGAATTAATAGGCTTAGATTTTAGGGTTTTTTATGGTTTAAAGCTTAGGATTTAGGGTTTTAGGTTACATTTTAGAGTTAGACTTAGGTTTATTATAGTTTTTTTTATTTTAGGTTTAAGGTTTAGGGCTTACAGTTTATTTTGTTAATGGATTTAGGTTAAGAGTGTTATCTATGTTTTAGGGTTTTAGTGCCTTATGGTTGTATTGTTTTATAGGCTTATGGTTTAGATTTTGGTGGTTTTTTGTGTGTTTTTGCGTTTGGAATATTTATTCAAGGCTATATAGGGATTATAGCTTAGACTTTTTTTTTTTACACCTTTAGTTTTATTTTTTAAAATTTATGGTTTTTAAGAGTTAAATGTTTCCAAGGTTTTATGGTTGAGAGATAAAGGGTTTTATAGTGGTATAAAATGGTTTTAGGGTTCATAGGATTTAGGATTTCTTAGTGTTTAAAGTTTATGTTTAGGGTGTATAGTTGTTTTGGGTTAGGGTTTCGGGTTAGGGTGTTATTTAGATTTTTACGGTTTAGGGGATTTTAAGTATTTTTGGTTAAGGTTTTTGATATTGCATAGGCCTAAGGTTTAGAGCTTATGTTTTTTTGTGTTTTTTTTAGGGTTTAACATATACGATTTATTAGCTTTATAAGACTCTGAGCTAATTATTTTTCATGGTTACAGTTGTTGTGTGTTTTTTATGTTATTAAGGGTAAAATGTTTCTTAGAGTTTTTTAGTGTTTATGGTTGAGTTCATATATTCTCTTTATGTCTTTTATAATCAGGGTTTACAATTTTTTTGGAATTTTGGTTTAAGATTAAGGTTTTGTATAGATTATATATGGTTTTTGGGGTTTATTTAGGGTTTATCATGTTTAGAATTTCATTAGGGTTTTAGGGTTCTTAGATTTTCAAATCAACTGTTTCTTAGGGTTTATAGGCTTTATGACTTATGATTTGTTTTATGTTTTTTTAGGATTAAAGTCTATAGATTTTAAGGATTACAGTTTAGATCTTAGAGTTTTTCTATGTGATTTTATTTTTGAGGGTTTATTTTATGGTTTAGGGAATTTTATATTTCTTATGAGTTAGGATTCTTAGGGTTTATAACATTTCAGATGTCTTATGTTTAGGGTTTCTTAGCTTTTTCGTTTTTAGATAGGGTTTTAGGTTAATTAGGGTATTTTAATGTTAAGGGTTTTGTCTAGATTTTTAGCTTTTAGTGCTTTCGGATTTTTTAGGTTAACGTTTTTTAAGATTTTATCGATTATAATTTGTGGTTTTTTTTGTATGTTTTTAGGGTTTAATACATATGATTTAGCACTACATCTGTTTTAAAGCTTAGAGTTTTTTAGGTTTAGGTTCTTTTATTTTGTGTGTTTTAACTTTTTTAAGTATTTGTTAGGGTTTATGGTTTAGGGCTTAGGGTTTTGTCAAAGTTTTAAATGGATGTTAGTGTTTACTTTTTGTGTCATAGGGTTCAGTGTTTCTTAAGGATTCGGGTTAAGGATTTAGGGTGTAGGTTTCTTAGGGTTTTAGGTTTAGGACATATAGTTTTTGGTTACGGTTCTAAGGTCTGTCAAAATAATTAAGGTACCTAGAGCCTCACATGTGCTAAAAGGCTAATAATATGCTAATTCAGTGTGTTGTACTGTATGTATGATTGATATTATGTGGGTAGGAGGTCAAACATCCAACAACGTGAAGATGTTTGAAAGTTAGCCCTTAAACGTGCTTCATTTTTTAGTGTGCCTTGGTATATTTTATCTGTTGTTTATGCTCAAATTGATAGTATAGGACCCTAACATGTATAAAAGTGTACTAACGATAGAAATTTCCGGGCACCACTTCCTAAGGACCGCCCTAGAGGTCCTGAGGAGGACCCAACCTTGGTCCAACAAGCTGCCTAAGCAGCAACTTATTCTTCATGATGAAACATGTCTGCGTCATGGACTAGGGTGTCCATAGGACAAATGTTTGGTCTAGTTCATGGATATAAATAGGACACTACTACCCCAAAATCTAGTTTTAAAAATCATGTGGGAACAACTTCACGTCGCGGACTTTCTCCCCAGCGATAATTCCAAAAAATAAAAGGTAAGTTTGACTTATCTAAAAAGGTCGGGTGGCATATCGATGTATTTTGGGTAATTTGGGATTCGGTTTTAAAACGGTTTAAGTCATATTTAACCCCTTTCACAAGACAAAACACCAATACCCAATAAGAAATAAAAAATTCAAAACCCTCTTCCCTTCCAAATTGTCTAGAAACCTCCATTAGAGGGAAAAATCAAGTTCAAGCTGGAATATGAATTTTTGTAGTTGTTTATTCTACAATTTTTTGGGTTCTATTCTATTAAAATATGGTAATCATTTATCCTTAGTGAACTTTTCATATAGGAATTCTATCAAAGATCTTACAATGTGATTTTATGATCAAAATTCCCAATTTTCAATCTTATCATGGGTTCATCCTTAAATTGATTTCAAAAGAATTATTATTATTAATATATGATTAGATACTATTAAAGGATTAATTTCAATCAAATTTCAAAATAACCCATGATCCTCCAATATTTTCAAATTATGATATAATGTGGATCTTGTTTCTATGTCAATTGATTATGAATTGTTGAGAATTGATCAATTATGATCAAAGCTATGAGAGTTGGTATGTTTCCCGATTTACCCTTTACATTGTATTGAATTGGTAGATGAACTATCCTTGAATGATATTGTACTGTATGGTCCACATATAATGGCAATGTTTACTTTCGTTTAATTCTACATGTGATGTAATCATGGCCTTGAAGGCAATGGTGTTATAAATGTGTTGTTATGATGATCATACAATGTGAAGATATATATGTAGTCTCGATGGTAGTTCATGATCTACGGTATGTTGATGATGTTGTGACTATATAAGGTTGTTAGGGTTAGGATTGGTCTAGAAATTGATATTGGTAATGCATATTGATTAACGACCCCTACGTATGAACCCCTATATGAATGTGTTGTCATAAGCATGATAAGAAGTCCTAGATTCAAGAATGAAGATGTCTAGTCTCCTATGCTATAATGTTTTTCTATGTGTTCTATCGTTCCTATTACCCTATATGCGAATTGTCTATGGTTTAAGGGACTTGAATTTGTATGGTGACCTTTGTAAGGTGGCTGCCTCAATGTTAGAATTGTTTCCATTATGTGATCATGTTGACCAATGTATACACACACACACCTCATACATGACTATGAGTAGGATAGAATAAATGTAACAAATGAAAGGATAGTTCTCATATGCACCTAATGTCTACTACTATGTATGTGAAGAATATGTTCATGAAAGTATGATACTGTATCTTAAATAGGATGACTTGATAGTTGTACTAGTATTAACAAGGATATGAGACCTTGTCTATGCATTGCATATGTGTGCGTTGATAGGATAGTTCATAGGTTGACTTTCTATTTACATGACTATGAATGTATGAGTAAAGCAATATGAACATGACTTATATATTATAATTTCAAGTGTATGCTATGATGAAGTATAAATATACATAGTGTCTAAATGTGTTAATTTGAAAGTGTTGGTCATATATGTACACCTATACGCTTATGCATGAATGAAGTGAAGTATGAATGTGTGTTGTCTAATAGTATCTATGTGAAAGGGCTTCTCACATATCTGTACATACAGACATGAAATGTATGAATGAAGATTTCTATGCTATTCTAGTACGTAGCGTCTCTTTAAAGGTTTGCTCAATTATACTTACTAGACTATGATTTATATGTGCTATGTTCATCTGAAAGGTTTGCTCACATGATATGGGTTGACGAAAGAACATTCTCATCAATGACCTTGAAAAATGCATATGAGGAGTTTATATCCTAAAGCCTATAGTCTATAAGGCTATGGAGAAAGTTCAGGTTATAAGAGATAAGTTGAAATAGGTGATTGGGTCTACTTGAAGATTTCACCCATGAAAGGGGTGATGAGATTTGATAAAAATGGTAATCTTAGTCTCCGACATGTGGGTCCTTATGAGATTTTTAAGCAGTATAGGTAATGTTTCGTATGATATTAAATTACCAAGTGACTTAGCTCTGGTTCATCATGTATTTCACGTTTCTATGCTCAAGAAATGTATAGGCGACCCAGTGTCTACCCTATTGAAGGCTTAAGGGTGAATGAGAACCTTTCTTATGAAAAGGTTCTGATTGAGATCCTATATCGTCAAGTCAAATAGTTGAGGAACAAATAGGTTCCCTCCGTAAAAGTCCTGGATAAACCATCTTTTTGAGAGTGCAACATAGAAGGACGATGCCGACATGAAGTCCCGCTATAATCATTTCTTTCCTCTTACTCCTAGTCGAAATCGAGGGTTAGTAGTTCCTATTAAAATAAAAATATAATGAACAATGAGAATTTGAATTTTTTTCTAAGTATGTGCATATTTTTGGAATGTTCATGCTAAAATGAGTTTCGATGAAAAATGCTTTATGTTCTACTTGCAAATTTCCTTTTTGAGATTGTAGTCAGCATATTTTGATAAAGTTGCTTGAAAGAAGAATTAAATGTTAACTCTTTGATGTTCATGTTGAGTACATGAGCTCATTTTGATATTAAGAAGGTAGTTCTTATTATGTGTTAACAAATGTTGAGCTCTTATATGTGGTGAATTGTACATTGAGTTGCTATGCGTAGTGATTTATTTTGTGTTGAATGGAGTTGAGTAATACTCCTATGAGTTATGAATTATGAATATATTCATGTTGTTGTTGTTAGTTTGTATGCTAGTATTCATTCTCGTTTCTCCCAATAGAAAGATTTAGATGTCATTCGGGGACGAATTTCCTAGTGCGGGGATAAGGTAAAACTCTAGAAGTTCACTGACTTAGTGTAGAAACTCACTTGATGAACTAAGATTTTAAAATGTGTTTATAAGACTTAACAAAGTTAATAAACTTAATTAGGTAAGGTTTGAGTCAAAACGTGAAGAACCAATCACTACGTCCAGAGACTAATGAAATTGAGCTAGCATGGCTTGGTGTGTTTCAAGGTGTTTTAATAGTCGGTTTGAAGTCAAAATTGGTGAAAAGGTTGGGCATAAATATTCAAGTGTGTTTATGGTTGAATTTTACGGGTATGAATCCCAAGGACACCGCTAATGGTCTTTGAGGAGGACCCAACATTTGGCCCCAAAATTGTTCATTTGGCATTGTGCATCCAAGAGGAAAAACTACGCTCTGTCATTTGGTGCCTTTAGTTAAAACATAGCCAAATCCCAAAAAGGCTCGAAAATAAAGTCCTAAAAAAACAGGCTTGACCAGTGCAGTCTGTTGATTGGTTGACTGGGCATCGACGGGGAGCCATCGATTGGACCCCTTGTGTACTATCTTAAGTCAGTCAACGTTAGGGAAATTAATTAACTAGTTATGTAATTAATTAACGATTAAGGTGTAGTTAATCAAGTTAGTTGGGGAATATAAAAGGGTTACACCTCAATAAGCTAACTCAACACCTCATAGTTTCAAAAACCCAAATAATCAAGTTAGTTAGGGATTCAAGACTAATGTTTTCTTCCTCCATTCTTCCAGGATTTTTAAGTATAGAAGCTATCACTCTTTGGAACCCTTTCCCCAAGAGTCTTTTCAAATATTTTGTTTCTCTGTTCTTCAAAACTATGGTTTTTATCATATTTCGTGGTTTGACTATCAAGTATGTTTAATGTTACATTGAATTGAATTATATTGATATATTTTGAATTTTTATTGGTATATTTTTATTGTTCTTTATACTTTGACCTAAATTCTATAAAACATCCATAAATGGACCCTTTTCCATAACCCTAACTATGAATTAGGTTTCTACATATTTAGTGTTGTTATAATTAAAGATGTTATTGCAAAATTTACAATTATATGATGATAGTGATTGGATTATTGGATAATTGTTATGGAATTGAGGGTGAGATATTGAAGGAGACTCTTGAAAGCCATAGGTAAGACTTCTAAGATTATGATTACGCTATTATGTGGATAACGGCCTTTACTTGATGTTGTTATTCAATTGAAGAGCAATGATGAGTTATGCATGTATGATTAGAATATGATTATGTTCAATGTGAGATAATGATGAAGTAAGGTTATGGAGGTTTGAATGTAATTCTCTAGTGGTTCTTATTAAAGTGATTATGATATGTAAGTCTCACATTATAATGGTGGGTTATTGATTAAAGATGTTCTTATCATATACCTAATGAGTTATTGACATGATTATACAAATGGTAGTCTCCTATGACCTATATCAAGCATTAATTATTAAGAAAGGCTCAAAGACATTTAAAAAGGGACTTTAGCTTTGCACTGAGGGAACTAGATCTAAGAGGCGTCCCTTTCCAAGAAGGAAGGTAGGTTCACTATTGCTCTCATGTGATGGAGACTATAATGAATATTTTCATAAAAGTGTTTCTATAAATCTCCTATTTTCTTAACTATGTTCCTCCGTAGGAATTGTATCTAGTTGATCCACCTAGTTGTAATGTTCATGTTATGGTTCTACCTTGGATAGTAGAGCACCTTCTGTCAGTGTATGATTTAGATCACGCGGTCTATTTTCACATAAGGTGAATGTTCCCTAAAGTAAAATGAATGAATGAAAGTAATAAAGATGGACGCTAACTAGGGTGATCATTGAAAAAGTTAATCTTGAGGCAGTCCTAGGAGGAGTTCATATGCACTTATGTTATAAATGAAATATATAATGTTGGTTCTTATTGATGTTTCTATTATATGATATTGGTTACTTTGATGAACATGATATTGGTCTAAGTTGTGATTTATGATGATTACTACACATAATGTTATGTTATATGACGTAAAGGCATTACTTATGGTCTCTTTTCTAGTTAACTTGATTTTGTGGGGTTATATGGCTTCACATGAGCACTGCATTTATATGATTGGGATGGGATTGTGAGTAAGTGTATTATATGCTTTGATGATATGAATTCTAGAACATGAAAGGTGGATAAGACTTTATGTTGAGGTTATCCTTGTATATGAATATGAAGATATCTTTATGTTGTTGTGATCATTGATTTGAATCTGCTCTTGTGTGTGCATGAAGGCTTTCAAAGTTACATAGAATGATTTTAAAGGAATTGTCCTTTTTGTGCATGTCTTCAAATGGTTTTAATTACGTATGTTTCCATATTTAGTACATATGATTTGTACTAACCCATATTTTTTATATTTCTACAAATATGTAGGTTAAGGCTATTGAACAGCTTTCAAGGACATTTGCAAGTAAGACTTGGATATATTTCCCACGTGTTTGTGAGTCCTTAAGCCCGAGGATGATGCCACTTTTGTAGGTTTATTAGTATTGAGTATGTGTATGACAATTGTTCTTTCCTTATATTTGAGACTTTGTTGTAAGCCTATATGAGGCTTATTATACTAGTATAAGCTCTATGCCAAATCTTGTAATTCTATATTAGATGGTTATGTGTGAGACAATAATTGACTAATTTAATGATATTTACTATGTTTCTAAACGATAAGTCTATTTAATTTTCATACGATGATAAATGAGAAGTCTAAGTACACTTCATATGTAAAAGTTTAAAATTTTCCGCATTTTCTCTACCTATTGTATGCCATGATGTATACTAAGGGCTAGTCTAATGCCTCCTCGAGTGCGCAGACGCCAGTTACGTCTAAGGGGTGCTCCTCGGTCATGAAAAGAATGCACATCCCACATGATGAAAATAGGCATTAATCGACATATATCACATTAGCCAGGTATGGAATCCAAAGGCTACCATACTCTGAAGACGTTGTTCTACATGCCAAGGGTAGAACTAGGACACATCCCATGTTTACACACTCTTAAGGAATATATAGGGTTTCTTTGTACTCTAGTCTCTTGTTAAGTAGAGTTACTACTCTAAGCATATTCACTCACATAACTTTCATGTATCTAGAGGGACATAAATCTACCAATCAAGATACACAATCATCATATAGAGGGATGATACTCTCACCCCCCACATGCACATATGCCATATCATCCTCCACATTGTTCATCAATACAATCTATAACATGATAGCACTATAATTGAGATAATAATGACGAGGAGGCCATGCTCATAACAAATATAACACAGAAACACTGCCACCATAAGAGGACCATACCAATGAATACAATTCAGTATCAATTCGATACTAAATAGAGGAATTAGGTCAACTCACCACCTTCCCATAGCCATAATCATTATCATTTAGCATTTTAAATACAATTTCACATAATAGAGATATTGCACATAACAATATACATAAGATTAAGTAAATAATTCAATCAAATTAATGATCCACCAATACTAAATATACATATCACCATTATAAGATAGCCATGAACAATTCTAACATTAATCAATAACTAATTTAATATCCCAATACAATTTACTCTTGAATTCATTACAATTAAGTCATGATCAGTTCACCCACATTAGAGTTAAAAATAGGAATTCATGTAATGCATGGGTTCATAGAGTTATTTTTTATCTTAAATCATTCAATTATCATCAATTTATTCATAAAACATTTATTTAAACTTTTTCTTGCAAGAACCCATGGTTAGAATTCAAAATAAGAATCTATATGTTTTTGAACATTTTTGAAAAGCCTTTGGAATTGGCTCTTTGAATAAGAGAATAGTCAAGGATAAAATCACCATACCTATATTGATGATTATACACGAAATTTATGAACAAACAATGAAGAAATATAATCCTAGCTTCAACCCTGCTCGTAGATTCAATGGAGTCTAGAGAGAACTTCTATTTTGATCTTGCGTTTTGATTTGGAAAAGTGAATTCTAAATTATATTTTGGGCTTATAAACAAACTTAAATTATGTAAAAACACCTAAAACAACAGATCATGAATTAATTAGGACTTTAGGTGAATTTCCCAAAGTGCCCTCAACTTTGCCAAGACATAGAGATATTTGCAGGCCCCAAATGATAGTAGCAAGCAACGGCGCGACGATTGACCAACGGATTGTCCTACAGTTCAGTGGTTTTTTTTCAGAGACTAATCTTTGGGGGCTGAATATCTCACAACTAAGTTTGTAGTAATGCCCCCAATCTAGGGGGGTTCATTGGACTACAATACATCGTTTGAAGGTCGTTGAATGGACTTCTTTTTGGAAGTTACTTTCCAAGGTTTGTGTCCTCCTCAAGGACCCATGGGTTGGGTAGTAAAACCTATAATTTCGACACTAAAAAGGGTAATTTAGATGATAGGGTCCACTCCTATAAGTGTAGATACCAAAAACATTCAAAGGCACACAAGCACACAAAAAGGCCAACTTCCAAACGTCTTGGTCGTTCTTTGATGTATGACTTCTTAGCTCTTCCAAAGTCTTCAAATTCACTTCTAATCTATTTCATCATTTTTACACCTTACAAACTCATGACACACATTGTAGGCGCTAGTTTAACTATTTAGTTTTGAGGGTTGTCACAATTAAATACATTCTTATGTGACCAACTACTTAATTCTGGGCATGGTTTAGAGTATGATTCACTTTCTATGTCTGTGTGTATTTTCTCTTCAAAGGGTGAGTTCCTAGTAGTGGATAATGTGTAACAATTATGTGATTGTCCTATTGATAAAAGTGACATCCTTGGTTAGCGTTATTCATTCCAGCCATGGAAGATTTGGTGTTATATCAGATAGTTGAAGTATGCTAGTTTATGAGAACTTACAGGTTAGTTACCTTGAAAATTTACAATTTTTTGATAGACTTAAGATTTTTATCATCATCAATATCATGTTTTGTTTATGTTTAATTGAATGTGAAGACATTGGGTGTAGTTTTGTCATTCATTTACAGTTGTCTATAATAGCTACTAATCTAGCATTCACCAATGTCGTTAGAGATTTTCTATGCTTAGGGGTATTAATTGAGGGTAGGTACTTGATCATTTCTATCATTGGATAAAATAATTCAATTCTCCTTGATGAGTAGTTTACGTCTAGAGATCATAATTTTATTGTTTGAGCTCAAGGAAATATAATGGTCAGGATTAAATCTTGATAAGATCTATAATGGTTTTGCTTTTGGAGTGTATGGTGGATGGTTGAGGTTCACTTCTAATTGTAGCCAACATTCATTATGGATTTATCATGGTTATGTTAGATAATATTTATCCTAATGATTGTTTCAAGCTCTATTGGAGAACTGGTCAGCTGAAGAGTCCACTTGGGAATTGTTTTGTTCTTAGTTGAGTTTACATAAAAAAATAATTATCAATAAAGTATTGAGATGACCTCATTTGAGACATTGCATGGAAGCATGTTTAGATCTCCCATTGGTTGGTTTGGTACATGTTGTGATATGAGACCTTGCGTACTAATATTTTGAAGGAATTATTTAGAGAACTACCATTTCTTATCCTCACCTTCTTTTGGTCATTCGAGGACAAACAATGGGTAAATTGTTATGTAATGTAATTATCCACTTGGTCATATTGAGCAATAGATATTTTAATTGCATGAAAGACTTTCCAATACGTTCTAAATGCGTATTTATTACTATTAATAACTGTATTATGAAATAAATGGGCAGTTTGAATTATTAATTTAGTTGGTGGTTAAAAAAGATAACAAATTAGTAGTGGGCCAATTTTACTGCTTCTATACTAAGTTCTAGGTTATTATTAGGGTTGTTGAAGAAAGAAAGAAAAAATAGATTCACGAGTATAAAAAAAAAAGGAGAAGAGGGTTTATCTGTGGGGCGGCTACAATGACATCAACTGTATATTCTTTTGTTGATTAGTAACATCTTCAATATATATTACTTCTATGAAAGCTTAATGGTTAAAGTGTTACACGGGCTGCTACGAGATTTTGGTGAATTCTGTGCATTTGGAGTCCATACTTAATAGAGAAATGGAAGACAAGGATTCCAATAGTTATGCCATAATCATGAAGTAATGATAAGGAAATGATAATTAAGTAATTCAATTATATTAAAAGGGACATCATGTTTTCGTTAGAAGTTGCTTATTGCTCTGTGACTAGCAGTATAGATTAGGTGTTTTTTTAATTGTTAGAGTTATCAAAAATTTTGTTGAAATCTTTTTTGTCATTCATGTAAGTTAAAGTTCTTTGCATTATGGTAGGGCCTTTTAATATCAAATTAATGGTTTGTAGTGGACCACTTTATTACAACCATATAGTATGTGTTAGGATTTTATTGGAAATTGGGGGGGGGGTAATTATTTAATTGGTGGGTAGTTGTTAGTGAATTAATTAAGTTATGAAGGGAAACGTTGTAGTGGTAATATGCATAAACTTGTATCAGTGATTGGTTGGGAGACTTGATGAAAGTGAGGAAATGATGATTTAACAATTGTGATTAAGGATACAAAAGTGTAGGGTATAGTTGAAGTGTTAGATGCCACAGGTTCTATAACGAGTGGCTTTAACTTTTACACATTACAATTTTGTTATTATCCTATAAACTATATAATGATAAATTGATATAGGTAATTAAATATTTATGTATTGAATTATTGAAAATTCCACTAAAAATATGCTAATTGATGGAACTAAGACTTACCCTTAAGTTTGAATATAAAGAAATTGATTATTGAATTAGGCGATTTTTTGTCTCGGCTAGACATAGAATAATATGGTTGTTTATAGACTCGTTAACTTACATAGTATTTATTTATATATATTTGATACATTGGAAATATTCGGAGGCATTGATGAAAAGAAGAGTATTGAAGAACTAGGTTACTTGAATTTGATTCTTCGGTGGAGGTAGGTTATGGTTAATTCTATTTGAAAGAGAGACTCTTAATAGAGACTGATATACATTCAGTGTTATTGTCAATTCGTCAATGTGCATGTTGTTGTGATTGTATATTTTGGTTGTGTTGTTTGTGATTGGTGTGAAAACCTGAGAAAGTGGATTTATATCTTGAATCCTCTCTATCGAAGTGATGCCTTGAATAAAGAAGCCTTGAAGAAATATTGTTAATGGATTTAAAAGTGGTTACAATAAATGACAAGTTAATGATATTATTGGATCGGAGTGTCACGTTTTGACACAATATATTTTTTATTTGAGTGTCACTTT
>JAKWJD010000965.1:0-49367 GCA_027705065.1 Solanum peruvianum | reverse complement strand
CTTATTCAGTTGTCTATAGTCTATGCACATCCGAAAACTCCATCCTTCTTCTTCACAAACAAAACCGGAGCACCCCAAGGGGATGCACTTGGTCTAATGAAGCCTTTACTTAAAACTCTTGAAGTTGGGCCTTTAACTCTCTAACTCCGCGGGAGCCATTCTATAAGGGGGTATATAGAAATGGGGCGAGTACCCGGTTCCAGATCAATGCAAAATTGATATCTCTATCTGGTGGCATACCAAGAAGGTCTGCAGGGAACACATCCAGAAACTCAACGGACTACCGAAACCGACTCAATTGAAGGTGCTTGGGTAAGTGTCATCCCTTGAGGTGTGCCAGAACGCTAAACACCCTTTACTAACCATTTTCTTAGCACGAAGAAAGGAGATGATACGAACTGGAGTGGAAGTGTTAGTCACCCTCCCACACTAACGGATCTGTCCCAGGCTTGGCTAACGTCACAGTTTTAGCATTACAATCCAAGATTGCAAAATTTGGAGAAAGCCAAGTCATAACCCAGAATTACATCGAAGTCAACCATTTCTAAGATAACCAAATCTACATAAGTGTTTGCCCCCACAAAAGTCACCAAAATAGACCTATATACTTTTTCAACTATCACATACTCACCCACCGGAGTAGACCACACGAATAGGTATGTCAAGCAATTCACAAGGTAAATTAAGACCAGTAGCAAATGAGGAAGATACATATGAAAATGTGGAGCCAGGATCAAATAATACAGAAGCCATGCAATCACAAACCAAAAGATTACCTGTGATAACAGCATCAGATGTCTCCGCTTCAGATCTCCCAGGGAAAGCGTAAACAATAGGCCCTATCGCCTGTCTGCCCGTTGCCCCTACCATGTTGTGCTGTAGTGGCTCCAGTTTGCCCGTCACCCCGGCCGTTTTGGTGACCACCATTACCTCGGCCACCACGTCCTCCAGAATGACGGCCTCTTCCATGACCTCTCGCCACTACTCCTCTTCGAGCTACAGCCCCAGTGGCTGGCTCAGACGCTTCTTGTCCTGCCGATGTTGGTGTTGGCGTAGTCGTTGCTCTAGTTCTAACCATCTGCGAAATAGAGTGAAGATGGTCAGATACCAATTTGTATCACCTAGATACCAATTAGATCCAAGTAATAGCACGAAAGAAAGAGTGAAAGAATGGAATTTTCCTAAAGTCTTATAGCCTCTCAAAGAAAAGTAAGGCGTCCCCCTACCATTCCTTAAGACTCTACTAGACTCGTTCTTGTGTGATGAGACCAACGAACCTAATGCTCTGATACCAAGTTTGTCACGACCCAAAACCGAGCCGCGAGTGGCACCCACACTTATCCTACTATGTGAGCGAACAACCAATCTAACCCCAACATTTCAAAATAACGAACAAAATACAATGGGAAGACTTAAACTCATTAATGAAAATCAATTCAATAACTTCTAAAAAACTCAACATCTATTATTATCCCCAAAATCTGGAAGTCATCATCACAAGAACATCTATCCTCAAATTACTAAACTAAGAGTATTCTAAAAAAATAAAATAAATAAAAAGCTAGTCCATGCCGGAACTTCAAGGCATCAAGACATGAGGAAGAAGATCCAGTCCAAGCTAGAAGCATTAGCTCACCCTGAATTCTGGTGTAATGAAGACTGGCTAGAGTTGCGGTTGAGTTGAAGACGACGGTATGTTTGCTGCACTCCACATATAACAAAGAAAGAAACATACAAGTAGGGGTCAGTACAAAACACAAGTACTGAGTAGGTATCATCGGCCAACTCAAAATAGAAAACAGTATACATCAGATAACATCATAAAATCAACTACAATACTCAATCTGTAGCAACATCAAGTACTATAATCATTAGTAAATAACGCCAAGTACACCCATGAGGACTCAAGCCTCAATACCATACTCATTTGGGAATTAGGTTCATTAATTGAGTATATTAACATCTTTCAAGATTCATTATCTTTATTCTCTTGTGTCGGTACGTGACACTCCGCTCCCCCCCTACTACTATGTGTCGGAACATGACACTCCGATCCCCTAATTCTACGTGTCGGTTCGTGACACCCGATCCCCTAATTTTACGTGTCAGTTCGTGACACCCGATCCCCTAATTCTACGTGTTGGTTCGTGACAACCGATCCCCTAATTCTACGTGTCGGTTCGTGACACCCGATCCCCTAATTCTACCTGTCGGCTCGTGACACCCGCTCCACTAATCTCATTCTATCAATTCAATCAATCCTTCTTTTATACCAATGCATATCAATCTCATTATGTTAGTTCATCAAGCCTTCTTTTATACCAAGGCATCATCAATCTCATCATGTTAGTTCATCAAGCTTCTTTTATACCAAGGCATCATCATAACAAAGTAGATTAGGGTTTTTCAAGATTTAGGATTCAATAGCTTTATCATGCTTATTTTATCACAATTATATAATCACATTTATGCAGCATACAATTAAAGCATATAGCAGGGTTTACAATACTACCAATACATATCATTCGCTATTAAGAGTTTACTACGAAGAATAGCATAAAAACCATAACTACCTCCACCGAGATTCGTGATCAAGCAAGCAATTACCCAAAGCTTTGTTTCCTCTTCGTTTCCCTCTTTCTCGATCGTTCTCTGTCCCTCTCCTTGTTCTTTCTATTTTTCTTATTCAAACCCTCTTTCTTTTACCCTAATTAGCATATAATTAAGTATAAAAGATGATGAATTAACCCATTAATTAATTCAAGGTTATCTCTTTTAACCCCTAAGAAATTGACTTATTAATATTAACCCACTAAATTTATAATTAAAGCAGGAATAGTCCAAAACGCCCCTTGAATTACTTAACAAAATTCCGACCCAGCCTGGGATTACGCAACCTGTGACGGCCCGTCGTGCCTGCGACGGTCCGTCCTGCAGGTCCGTCACAAAGTTCAGAGACTTAATTTCCTTGAAGAGTCTGTGACGGTCCGTCGTGCCCACGACGGTCCGTCCTGCCATGTCGTCACGAAGTTCAGAGAGTCGATTTCAGTACCCAAATTTCTAATTTCTAAGTGTTTTGAAACGAGACCCCCTCGACGGTCCGTCGTGCCTATGACGGGTCCGTGAGATCCGTCGTCTCAGCCAGTTTTCCAGAAATAAAATCTGCTGCTCAAAACGACTAAACAGGTCGTTACAATATATATATGTGTGTGTATTATATATATATATATATATATACGTATCTCAATATGTATGAATATGATCTATGAAAGGGTACAAGTTTTGGGGGGAAAATAGCATACTTGGTGGAAATAATAGATTTGTTGAGGAAGGATATAACATTCTAAAAAATAAATACAAATTGACTATGAAAGAAATAAGAATACAAGATTCTAGAAAACATATAGCATAAATAGTAAAATAATATAATCAGTATACAATATTCTTTAAAAAAAACAAATTAACTGTTGAAAAACAGGATACATATATGTTTAAGAAATACAAATTCATATGAGATAGCATACATAGTGAAAATGATATAATTAGAATACAATATTCTAAAAAAATATAAACGACTGTTAAAAAATAGATAGGATACATCTATGCTTATGAAATACAAATTCATATGAGATATGTATTTGAATGACTACAAATAAA
Organism: Solanum peruvianum; assembly: GCA_027705065.1. NCBI lineage: Eukaryota > Viridiplantae > Streptophyta > Magnoliopsida > Solanales > Solanaceae > Solanum > Solanum peruvianum. The sequence continues at coordinate 45,710 of JAKWJD010000965.1, read as the reverse complement.
AAGAAATACAATGTTTCTTAATAAAAATAAAAATGATGAGTAAAAGAAAAATAATGACAAACAAAAATTAATATGAATATTATTCTGATATGAATACAATTTCTCAATCTTCTTCTTTGACTCTCTTTTCTTCTTCGTCTGCTATGTATCTGTGTTTATTTGTGAATTAATAACCCATATAAGCAAAATTTAATATATTATGTATGAATGCTTATGTGGCTTGCTACAAATTACAATCTACTAAATCTTAAATATGAAAATAAATCATAAAAATAGTGTTTAAATATTAAAATTCCGAAATGCATAAGTATTTGATGTGTATGTTAACAAACTCATATAAAAATTAAAAAAAATGACGAAAAGATTGTAATACATACAATCCAAAATTCAACATAATTTTTTATTTTGAAAACAAAATCTTATGAAATCTCGCAGAATAAAAGATGATTACGAAAATATCTTTACGTATTGAGAGATTTCTTGAATTAATCGATAGATCTGAACAAATTGATATGAACTTGAATAATTGGTTCTTCTCAACAATGAGAGACAATAATGGTGAAAAATGGTTAAAAAGAGAAAAAATAATAAAAATCTTAAAGATGGAAATAAATTTAATGGTATTAAAATCTAGAATTAGTCTAAATGGGTAGTGAAAAATATTTAATGTTGGATGATAATAGTATTTGAATACAAATTATTATTAAAATATTGACGTTTTGACATTTTGACTAAATATTTTTAAGTGTTAATGTTTTTACTAATTAAGTTAGGAATTGTGACTACTTTACTAATTTTTTCTTGAAAATATTGGTAGTTTGACTTCTATTATACTTACTCTAGTTTATATTAAGTGAATTGTTGGGATATAATAAAATTAAAAAAAATTAATTACATAAAGTAATTAAGAACCTCATTGAATGAAGGGTAAATACGAAAGAAATTCAACAATACTCTTGAACTTTCGATAATTCACTTATTTTGAACTATGAAAAAATTCAAACAATTCACTTATTATGGAACAGAAAGAGGATTATCGTACATCCTCGGTTTCAATTTTTGTAGCGTCCTATTATTTTTAAATTTGTCCAAAAAGAATGTCAGATTGCCATAACTAGAATAATTCAACTTTAAACTATCTATCTATCTATCTATCGATCTATCGATCTATCTATATAATATATATTATATATATATATATATATATATATATATATATATATACTAGTTTTTCAATACGTGTGTTGCACGTGATTATCAATAAAGAAAATTTAAGTGCAAATTTGAATCATAAACTTTGCACAAAATAATGTTGCAGATTTTTTGTGAATGTTCAGTGTGGACCATTATGTATATATGTCTTATTCAAACGAACCTATGAAAACGGTTAATGAAAAATTTATTAGTTAGATGCAATAATGAATATATTTATTTCAATATTATGAGAGTCAATTATATAATTAGTCTTATCTCACTAATCTTACCTTATAAATGATATTTGTTGTGTATTTTTCTTGTCATCTTACCAGTGTGCTTCGCAAAATCACATAAGTAGCATTCATAAATAAAGTCATTCTTTTGTCTTGATCATGAAAAATCAAATCGTGACAATTTTCTTACTCTTGAGAAGATTAATAGTTTTAAATAAAAGATATTCAAAAGAATATATCTTCATCACAAGAGAAATTATTCAAAAAAAAAAACAAATAAATTTAGACTACATCATGTTAACTTCATATATTAGAACTTACATATTAGTGTATATATTAAGCAAAAAATAATTATTATATCATCATAATTATTTTCCACAAATACTCAAGATTATGGAATATACCAACAATTTACTTCATGAAAATAATTTGTATCTTATATTCCGCTAAACTTCGAACTCACTCAACGATAATAAATCACAAGAAAAAATTAAAATGCAAGCCGAAGAAGGATAGTAGAAGATTACAAAAATTGTGATTGAAAAATGAGAGGAACCCCCTCTATTTATATTTAACAAAGGATAGTATGAGCAACTGTTTTGCGTGTCTTATTTGAAAAGTCATGCACTTTCCAAGAAGTCACAATCCTTTGGAAAAGTCACAACTTATTAAAAAAGTAAAAATTAGTTGAAAAAGTCACAAGTCATGAATATATCACAAACCCTTTGAGAAAAGTCACAACTCATAGAAAAAATCACAACTTCAATTAGGGATATATGAATTTATACTATAGTAATATTAAACTAATAAAAGCTTCAATTGGCGTTAGTATAAGTCATATGAACTTCATTTGTTGAAAATGTTAAACCGTTGATAAATAGTAAATCAGTAAAATAAAAAAGCAATGTTTATATAATGATAACTATTTTGAAGCAAACTTCCTGACAATTTAATTCACATAGTAGCAATGGTAAATAAAGTCATTTTCTTGTCTTGGGCATTAGGAAAACAAATGGTGATAATTTTCTAACTCTTGACAAGTTAAATAATTTTGGAAAATGATATTCAGAAGTATATATCTACATCACAAGAGAAATTGTTAACAAAAATAAATGAATTTAGACTACAACAAATACTATAATACAAACTTCAACTGGCGTTATTACAAGTCATATAAACCTTTTCTTCGTCGAAAATACTTAAATATCAAGAAATAGTGAATCGATACAAAAAGGGGAATATTTAATAGTAATAACTATTTTGAAGCAAACAACCTGACAGTCTAAATCACATAAGTAGCATTAATAAATAAAATTACTTTTTTGTCTTGAACATCAAGAAAAAAATGCGGCAATTCACTAAATGTTGAGAATAATTTTTTTTAAAAAAAAAAGATATCCAGAAGCATATATCTACATCACAAGAGAAATTCTTAACAAAACAAATGAATTTAGACTAAATCATGTTAACTTCATATAATGGAGCATTACATATTGTTATGTATACTAAGGAAGGAATAACTTTATATCATCACAATTATTTTCCTCAAGTACCCGAGGTCAAGGATTATACATTCTTATGATAAAAAATTCACTGCATCAGAATAGTGATACCTCATATCTGCTAAACTTCGAACTCACTCAACAACAATGAATTTGACACTAATTTTTAGAGTACAAAGAATAAGAATAAGAAGGAGGAGGAGGAGAAGGAGAAGATGAAGGTGAAGCACAAGGAGAAAGAGAAGGAGAAGAAAAATCGAGGTTAAAAAAGGAGAGGAAGCCCCTCTATTTATAGTCAATAAAGGTAGTATGAGCAACTGTTATTTGTGTTTTATCTGAAAGGTCATAACCTTTCTAAGAATTCACAATCCTTTGGAAAAGTCACAACTATTTTGAAGAGTCACAAATCTTTGGAAAACTCACAACTCATTAAAAGTCACAAACAAAGTTAGGGATATTATAGTAACAACTATTTTGAAGAGTTCATGCTTTAACACTACACCAAAATGACCATTAGCGGCATTTAATTCTTAATTGCCGCCAAATATGTATTATTAGTGGCAGTTGTTACTCTTTCTATATGTCCCTAAAGCCTTTATTCGACATTGTTTCTAACAACACTTAAATAATGTCGGTAAAGACTTTAGCACTCTTTATTAGTATCAATATTTAATGCCTCTAAAAGTGTTTTAGTTGTAGTGTAAGGTAATATAGAATATAGACATATATAGATATAGATATACTCTCTCCGTCTGGTATTTTTGTCATGGTTTCTATTTTTAGAGTCAAACTATAAAAACTTGACTAACATTTTATGATGTATTTTTTAATCATATTAATATGCAAAAAATGTAATTTATAGTACTTTTCATATAGTTTTAGAATATCTAATTTTTTGTTTAAAATATCGAATTAATGTGATCCAGTTTACCTTTAAAAATTAGTCAAATTATTCGATAAGCGCAACATGACAAATAAATCCGAACGGAGGGAGTATATATTGACTGATATGAAGTTTGTTGATGGTATTGAACAGGGTGCCCTGCAACAAAAAGGTTTAAAATTACTTCACTTAGTTTTGATGCTGGAGATGTTAATTTAGTCTCTATTAAAGGGTCAGGGTCTGGATGGCAAAGAAATTGGTTTCAAAATTGGCAAAGCAATTCTTATCTAAAAGGCCAAAGTCTTTCATTTCAAGTGATGGAAGGACTATTAGAAGCTACAATGTTGCACCACCTAATTGGCAATTGAAACAAACTTTTGAAGGGGTTCAATTTTAATTTCACCAATAAACTTAAGTGAGGAATAGCATTTTGAGGAGTTTTACACTGCAAATCCTAAAATCCATCAAATAGTTGATGAATTATGTTAGTGTACCATATTTTTTAGGGTTGACTATGTAATAAAGTATTAAATCATGAGGGAAATCTTTTTTGTAATAAATTGATGGCAATTGAGATTTGAGAATTTGGTGTTGGCCAATTGTGCTGCTTCATTCTATTCCTCATTACACAATCTAGCTAGACCATTTACGAAAATAATAGAAAGAAGTGATCTTTAAACTTTAACGTATAAAAATAAAAATAAAAATCTATTGTAAAAGAAGACATAATAATAATTGAGTTATCTAGCCAAGTCGAAGCCTCACAGACTATGTAGAGGAACATAGAGTATACGGAGATTAAGGCACAAGATAAATAGGTTTTGTAAATGATCCAACAATGATCGTGATGACGAGGATCATGTGGCAAACACACTTCAATATTATAAAATTTAAAATTGTAATAGATAATCTAAATTATGTACTTTATGGTGGGTTCTAAGATTAATTTTGTGAATGCTTATAATTTTAAAATAGTTTGAAATTTAATTGTATAACCTATAACTTAGATATATGTTTTTTTTTTTCAAATTTGAACTACTTTATAGTTTGATTTTCATGTGGTATATATTGATTAGATGATATTTAGTAAATATATTTGTTTTGATTGATTGTGTGTGGTTTGATTGATTGTGTGTAGCTTTTTTAAATTTGATTTAGCCAACCAGAACGTATATATTTTTAATTGAATTAAAATGGCAGGTGGACAGCTGCAAAAACAACCATTAGCTACCAATATTTTTTTAAAAAAAAATCATGAAATCTCTTTTCTACAATTTATTTTTTAAGGAATGCAGTAAAAAGACCTTGTTAGGTTTGTTGTTTGTAATTTCATTTTTCAGAACTTCATGAGGTCACTCAGTTTTATTATTTAGGGACCTTATGTTTTTTGTGAAAAAATATAGAAATATACAAACCTCGTAATGTTTCTTTCTGGAAAAATTCAAAAAAAAATTGTTGGCAACCTTATGAGGTCATTTTTTTTTACGACCTCATGAAGTCTCTAACAAAAGAAGTGACCTACATTTTAGAGACCTAATGTTGATTTTTAGGTATCTTTCTACGGGTTTTTTATAGTGCTTCTTGTACATATCTATATGTGGTGGCTATGATTTTATACGTGAAATTTGAGAATTGAATCTAAGTCTTGAGATAAAGTGCTAATTTGAGTTTTATATTGTAGCAAAATAGATAGAGTTGTGGTGGTAACTAGGGTGTACATAGGTCGTTTTGTTTGATTTTTTATTAAAAAAACTTAAATTAATTATGCCGATTATTAAATTTATAGACCAAAATTCAAATCAAACCAATATAAAATTGATGTTTTTGGCTTCGATTTTTGTCATTTTTTATAAACTTTTATTTTAGTTATATAATAATTAAAAAAATAGATCAAACATATTTTCACTTATATGTGTGATAGACTAGAACTTAAAATGTAAAATGATGAAACTTCTTTTAAAAAATCAACATAAATATAAAAAACTTCCATTGAAATATCAGTTTTCAATGTATAAATTTATAAGATTGAGAGAAAAGACATAAAATTACTATAATTACCACTGATGTTGCTTTGGATTTATAAAAAGACACCTTAACTTTGCAAATGTCTTATTACACCACTGAACAATTTTGAACATATATTATTATATCATTTTTCGATCTGCCCCAAATTTTAAGAAGCAAGTGTATTCACACACCAATCATTACATGACACGTGTTAATTTAATTTAATTTTATTTATTTATTTTAAGTTTTTTCTTTATTTTTTTTTACATTATTTCTCTCTCTCTCTTACTTTTTGACTTTTAATTTTGTTTTTGTCTTAAATTTCACTTGATCTCCCACCTCACACTTTCAGGTGATTCATTTCTCCAGTTTTTTTCATCAGCTCTTACAATCCATGTCAAATTGAGCCCTACTCCCATTGTTTTATTTTCTTTTCTTCTTTTTCTCCGGTCAAATTCGTTATAGAATTCATACTATTTTTAGATTTTTGAATTATTGATATCAAAACTAATTATTTCTAAGAAAATTTAAATTTTGAAGATATCATAAACTACTCAGTTTCATATAAATTCAAAATATAGAATGATATTTTTAAAGAATCAATTAATTCCCTAAAAATTAAAAGAACTTAATTGAAATCTAATTAAAAAAATTATATGATACTTCCTAATCATCTTGAAGTTTATGTGTTTATTAAATTCTTTGAAATGTAAGAAAATATTTTTAAAAAAAAATTAAAATTAAAGAAAGTAAAAAGGGGATGTGAAGTTGTTGTAAAAATGATGACTTTGAAAATAAGAAGCTTTAATGGATGGAGATGACAATGAATTTTGAAAAAGAAAGAAGAAGAAAAAAAGAAAAAAGAGTTAAAATAACAAAAAAAATATATATATATTTTATAACAAAATACTTATAAAAATAGAATTATACTGTTTATTATTGGTTGTTCACTCTCTTTGAGAGAGTGCACACCACTCTCTATGTCAGGTGGATGAAAAAATGATATAATAATATTTATTCAAAATTATTTAGTGGGATAACAGAACAGTCGCAAAATTAAGGTGTCTTTTTAACAATTCAGGACAACTTCAGTGTTGAATTTATGTCTTTTCTCTAAGATCGAAGGTTGCAACAAGCTGAATACAAAACAAAGAATTATAAACTTTACAAGCCCAAATTTAAAATTATATATAACAAGTTATGAAAAGGGTCAGTTTACACAAAATTGGCCCAGTTTATAAAAGAGAAACTTTCACATATAACCACTAAAAAATAGTCTATATTACTCTACATAGCTATAGTTTGATAACATTTATGTCTTTTCTCTAAAATCGAAGGTTGCAAAAAATTATAAATTTTACAAGCCCAAATTTAAAATTATATAGAACAAGTTATGCAAAAGGGTTAGTTACACAAAATTGGCCCAATTTATAAAAGAGGAACTTTCACATATAACCACTAAAAAATAGTCTAATTACTCTACATAGCTATAGTTTGATAATTAAAATTCATAATTACATTTTATAGAGAGGAGAGAGGTGAGTGCGAGATGGGAGAGAGAGGAGAGATGCGAGAGAGGTCAAAAAGTGGAAAAGAGGTGAATTGTATATGTATATGGTTAGATAATTGTATATTATACATATGTATTTGTAATATGGCAAACGAGATTGGGAGAGGAGAAGGAGAGAAGCGAGCGAGATTGGGAGAAGGAGGAGAGAGGCGAGCGAGAGAGGGCAGAGATGTGGTATACGTATATTGTTAGATAATTGTATAATATACATATGCATTTGCATAAAAAGCAAGTGAGATTGGGAGACAGGGGAGAGAGGTGAGCAAGATTAGGAGAGAGATGAGAGAGCTTGGGAGAGATATGAGAGAGGCGGGTGAGAGAGGACAAAGAGTGGGAGAGAGGTGAATTGTATATGTAAATTGATTATGTATTTGTATAATTTTTTTGAATTATACATATACAAATATGACTAATTATACAAACTCGTAGTCAGCCCGCAAAATTAATGTATAATGTTAGTCGTGAGCGATAGTTATAGCAAACTATAGCTATGATAAATAATTAAGTAGTATAAATTTGTTTAACCGTGTAATTTTCCCTTTATAAAATTAACGATATTGGCCCAATATTGTTCTTTCTTTCTTTCAATATTGCCATTAATGGATGTTCTGCTTCTTTTTTCTTCCTTTCAGTTTCGCCATTAATGATTGTTGTTGTTGCCTGTTTCATCTTCTCCTCCTCCTTCTTGTATAGTCGGTGTATATTTTGTATATGGTTAAACTATATTCAGCTTTTTAATTGTATCATAGTATATAATCAGTTTATATAGGTAAGTTGTATTGTATAGTGAGTGTATACTTTCTAATTTTGACAATATATTGATATAGTCAATGTATATTTTTTATAACTTCTGATTACTTTCATGGAAACAAAACATGGTTATATCTATTGTGAACTAATAACTTAATTGTATGTATTGAAAACTAGCCGAGTAATATATCTAATCATTGAAAACTATAAACAATTTAAAATATAGAGAGATTAACAAAGTAGATTATAATTAATATTTTTGATAAATAAAAAATTTATTTGTATTAAAATCAAAAAAATTGATCGAATTTTTGTTGACATCAATCAACCAAATTAAACCATAAGTCATTTTTTCAATTCAATTCGATTTGTCGATTCGATTTGACTTGTCATTTTAAATTCTACAACCCAGTGGTAATGGACAACTCGCCTATTTATGGATGATGGTGTGTTTTTGATAGTGTAATTAAGGAAGGCCCTTTTAATATGAATGCTCATAAAATGTTTGTTTTGAGGCCAAACTCTGTTAAATGGATGTGCAAAGGATCAAAACATTAAGGAGAGACTAAGAGCTCGTCTGGATTGACATTAAAAAAACTAGTTTTTAAATCAAAAAATAAAAAGTCAAACTTAACTAACTTTTAAATCAAAAAATATAAAGTAGGAGAACACGTACTTTTGATTTTTGACTAGTTTTAAGTACTTATTGTAACGACCTGTTTAGTCGATTCGAGCAATTAAAAGTGCCATGAACGTAACTATCCGACCCATGATTTGGAGTTGGCCGCAGTCGTGTTGCATTAAAGCAATGGAGACATTATCTATATGGGGTTAAGTGTGAAGTCTATACAGATCATCGTAGTTTACAGTATGTCTTTACTCAGAGAGATTTGAATTTGAGGCAGAGGAGGTGGATGGAACTACTAAAGGACTATGATATTACTATTTTGTATCACCCAGGAAAGCTAATGTTGTGGCAGATGCTTTAAGTAGAAAGGCAGGGAGCATGGGAAGTAGCCCACTTACAGGTTTCTCGACGCCATTGGCTAGAGAGGTTCAGACTCTGGCTAATGACTTTACGAGAATGGAAGTACTAGAGAAGGAGGATTTTTGGCCTGTGTGGAGGCAAGATCTTCTTTTCTTGACAAGATTAAGGGAAAACAATTTGATGACGAGAAGCTGAGCCGAATTTGGGATTATGGTGTTGCGAGGAGAGGTTAAAAAGACAATAATTGATGAGGAAGACGTTTTGAGAATTAATGGAAGGGTATGTGTGCCCCATGTTGATGATTTGATCCACACTTTCTTACAGAGGCTCATAGTTCAGGATATTCTATACATCCTGGTGCAACCAAGATGTATCGTGACCTAAAGCAACATTTTTGGTGGAGTAGAATGAAGCGTGACATTATTGATTTTGTTGCCCAATGCCCGAATTGTCAGCAGGTAAAGTATGAACACAAAGTCCCGGAGGAACACTTCAGAGAATGCCAACTCCTGAATGGAAGTGGGAAAGAATGCAATGGATTTCGTGGTTGGTCTTCCAAAGACATGGGTTAAGTTTGATTCTATTTGGGTAATTGTTGACAGATTAACTAAGTCTGCTCACTTCATTCCGGTCAAGGTGACTTACAATGCAGAGAAGTTAGCCAAAACTCTATATCTCAGAAATGTTCGATTGCATGGAGTTCCACTTTCCATCATATCAGATAGAGGTACGCAATTACTTCTAAGTTTTGGAGAAAACATTGCATGCTGAATTAGGTACTAAGTTGGATCTTAGTACTGCATTTCACCTTCAGACAGATGGACAGTCTGAGCGAACGATTCAGGTGTTGGAGGATATGCTTCGTGCATGTGTGATGAAGATTGGTGGTCATTGGGATAACTTCTTACCTTTAGCAGAGTTTTCATACAATAATAGTTATCACTCAAGTATTGATATGGCCCCATTTGAGGCATTGTATGGGAGGAGATGTAGGTCTCCCATTGGTTGGTTTGATGCATTCGAGGTGAGACCAGGGGTACCGATCTTTTGAGTGGAGGAAGGTTAGATAAAGTAAAATTCATTCAGGAGAAGTTCTAGCAGCTCAGAACAGGCAGAAGAATATGCAGATCGAAAGGTTAGGGACTTGGATTTTATGGAGGGTGAACAACTCTTGCTGAAGGTTTCACCCTTGAAGGGGTGTGGGTTGGTGCGGTTGGTAAGCGAAGTAAGCTTAGTCCGAGGTATATTGGTCCATTTGAAGTTCTGAAACGCGTGGGGGAGGTGGCTTATGAATTGGCATTGCTCCAAGACTCTCAAGAGTGCACCCGGTATTTCATGTGTCTATGCTGAAAAAATACCATGGGGATGGAAATTACATTATTCGTTGGGATTCAGTTCTTCTTGATGAAAAATTATCTTATGAGAGGAGCCTGTTGCTATTTTAGATAGAGAAGTCCGACAAGTTGAGATAAAAGGAGATTGCATCTATCAAGGTTCAGTGGACGAATCGGCCAGTTGAAGAGTCCACTTGGGAGAATGAGAGGCTGATATGCAAGAAAGATATCCACATCTCTTTACAGATTCAGGTACTCTTTCTCGCCCTTGTTTCCTTCCTGATCGTTCGAGGACGAACGATGGGTAAATGGTATCTATTGTAACGACCTGTTTAGTCGATTTGAGCAGTAGAGTTTATTTCTGATAATAACTGACTGGGTCGACGGATCACGCGAGGACCGTCATGGTCACGACGGACCGTCGAGGGTCTTCGTTCCAAAACACTTCAACTCTGAAATTTGGGTACTGAGATCGACTCTCTGAACTTCACGACGGAATGCAGCACGGACCGTCGTAGATACGACGGACTGTCACAGACCTCTTTACAGAATTAACTCTCTGAACTTTGTGACGGACCTGCAGGACGGACCGTCATAGACACGACGGACCGTCACAGATTGCGTAACCCCAACTGGGTCGGATTTCTGCTAAAAGTTTTAAAGGGGTGTTTTGGACTATCATGATAAACTTTATGAAATTAGTGGAGTAAGTTTGATAATTTATTTATTGGGGGTAAAGGAGATACTTTAAAATAAATAATGGGTTACTTTTATCATAATGAATTATATGATAATTAGGGTAAAACAAAGAGAATCTGGAGAAGGAAAAATAAAAAGAAAAGAAGAGAGAACAGCAAAGGCATTGGGGAAGTAGCTTGCTTGATCACGATTCTTCAGTGGAGGTGTTTTTCTATATGATAGATAAACTCTAAATAGCGATTGATATGTATTAGGCGATTCTGTAAAAATCTTCTATATGCTTGATTGTGTGTTGTATGTGTTATCGTATAATTGTAGTGGTTAGAATGATGAGACTGTTAATCTTCATCTGAAATCCTCTCTATTAAGATGACGCCTTGGCATAAAGAAGGCTTGATGAACTAAAATATGAGATAAGGGGATCAGAGTGTCACGTTCCGACACGTAGTATTAGTGGATCGGAGTGCACGTTCCAACACGTAGTATTAGTGGATCGGAGTTCACGTTCCGACACGTAGTGTTAGTGGATCGGAGTGTCACGTTCCGACACATAGTATTAGGAGATCGGAGTGTCACGTTCCGAACACGGTAGTAATAATGGATCGGAGTGTCACGTTCGACACGGAGTATTAGTGTCGGAGTGTCACGTTCCGACACGTAGTTAGTGGATCGGAGTGTCACGTTCCGACACGTAGTGTTAGTGGATCGGAGTGTCACGTTCCGACACGTAGATTAGGGATCGGAGTGTCACGTTCCTACACGGTAGTAATAATGGATCGGAGTGTCACGTTCCGACACGGTAGTATTAGGGGATCGGAGTGTCACGTTCCGACACGATAATAATAAAGAGAAGTAATCTTGAATTATGTTAATATACTCAATTCGAAGAACCTATTTCCCAAATGAGTATGGTGTGGAGGCTTGAGTCTCATAGGTGTGCTTGGTGTTGTGCCAATGGTTCTTGTACTTGTTGATTGTCACCTGTGAAGTATTGTGGTTGATTTTATATTATTATGCAGTATATATTGCTTTCTATTTTTGTTGGCCGATTATACCTACTTAGTACGTGTTCCTTGTACTGATCCCTCCTTGTAATTTTTCTTCTTTGTTATTTGTGGAGTGCAGCAAATGCGCCATCGACTTCGACTCGTCCGCAACTTTAGCCAGTCTCCAGCATATCAGCTTTCAGGGTAAGCTATTATTCCTAGCTCGGACTGGATTTTCTCCTTCACGTCTTGATGTCCTTGAAGTTCGGACATGGACATCTGTTACTTATTTTAGCTTCTTAAATACTCTTAGATTTAGAAATTTGAGGATAGATTTCTTCCTGTGATGACTTCCAGATTTTGGGAATAATAAGTATTAAACTTTAGAAGTTATTTATTGGTTATATTAATGAGTTTTGAGTCTTCCGCATTATATTTTGTGTTGTTATGGTTGAATATTGGTAAACGTTGGGGTTTAGATTTGTTGGTTCGCTCACTAGGAGGTTAAGTGTGGGTGCCACTCGCGGCTCATTTTGGGTCGTGACAGACTTGGTATCAAAGCGTTAGGTTCGTTGGTCTTATCACACAAGAACGAGTCTAGTAGAGTCTTGAGAAACGGTAGGGGGACGCCTTTACTTTTCTTTGAGAGGCTATAGGACTTAAGGAAACATTCCATTCTTTCTTTCTTTCGTGCTATTACTTGATCAAATGGTATCTAGGTGATACAAATTGGTATCTGACATCCTCACTCTATTTCGCAGATGGTTAGAACTAGAGCAACAATTGTGCCAACCCCAACACCGGTAGACAGGGGTGCGTCTGAGCCAACCACTAGGGATGTAGCTCGAGGAGGAGCTAGTGGCAAGAGGCCGTGGTTAGAGGTCGCAGGAGGACGCCCTATAGGGGTAGAGGACAAACACTTGGTCCAGCCAGTCCAGTAGTAATAGGACGGTGACTCCTCCACCGACTGATGAGGTAGTAGAGAGGGTGAGGGTGAGGCGGGAAATGAGCAGGTTCAAGATGAGGAATTACCACCCCAGCCTACCCCAGAGATGATTAACCAAGTTCTTACTTATCTTAGCGGGTATTTGATCAGGGCCAGACACCTCCAGTGTTTTCTGCACTAGCACCCCAGGTTCGGGAGTTAGTACAACATGCAGATGCTATGGCTCCCCGCATGGATGCCTCATTGGAAGTAGGCACGTTTCCTCGATTGACTACAGGTTCTATAATGACGAGTGATCAGCATGAACTTTTCACTAAATTCTTGAAGTTGAAACCTCCAGTCTTCAAGGGTGCTGAATCTGAGGATGCCTATGATTTTCTGGTTGATTGTCATGAGCTTCTACATAATATGGACATAGTAGAACGATTCGGGGTTGAGTTTGTGACCTATAGTTTCAGGGGAATGCCAAAATGTGGTGGCGGTCGTATATTGATTGTCAACCAACACAAGCACCACCTATGACTTGGGCATCATTCTCTAGTATTTATGGAGAAGTATATACCCCGACTTTGAGGGACAAGAGGAGAGATGAGTTCCTAAGCCTGGAGCAAGGTAGGATGTCTGTTACTGCTTATGAGGCTAAATTTCGGGCACTTTCCAGGTATGCCACCCAACTTTTCTTCAGTCCACAAGAGAGGATTCGCCATTTTGTGAAAGGATTGAGGTCAGATTTGCAGATCCCAGCCTTACAGGTAGCTGCTGCAGCAAAATCCTTTCAGGAAGTGGTGGATTTTGTGATAGAGGTGGAGGGAGTGAAGCCAGACGACTTCACCATGGCGTCGACATCTAAGAAGTTCTGTAAGGAGGTGAGTTTAGTGGTTCTTACTCCAGAGGGCAGAGTTCAGGAGGTTACCCAGCCCGACCTATTCAGTCTTCACTGCAGGCTGTAGTTGGGGTCCATCGCAGACCAGTCAGCATTTCTCTGAGTTTGGAGGTTATCCCCAGACTTCGTCATTCTCACAGAGACCTATGCTTGACTCCAGAGATTGTTATGGATGCGGAGAGACTGGACATATTAGGAGGATTGTCCAAAACAGGGTTACAGACCCCAATAGTTAGAGGTAGAGGTGGTCATGGAGAGACCGCCATTCTGGAGGACGTGGGGTGGTCAAGGTAATGGTGGTCACCAAATCAGCCGGGGGTGGCGGGCAAGCTGGAGCTACTGCAGCGCAACATGGTAGGGGCAACGGGCAAACAGGTGATAGGGCCCATTGTTATGCTTTCCCCGGGAGGTCTGAAGCAGAGACATCTGATGCTGTTATCACAGGTAATCTTTTGGTCTGTGATTGCATGGCTTCTGTATTATTGATCCAGGATCCACATTTTCATATGTATCTTCCTCATTTGCTACTGGTCTTGATTTACATTGTGATTTGCTTGACATGCCTATTCGTGTCTCTACTTCTGTGGGTGAGTTGTTTGTGATAGTTGAGAAGGTGTATAGGTCTTGTCTTGTGACTTTTGTGGGGAGCAATACTCATGTAGGTTTGATTATTCTAGAGATAGTTGATTTCGATGTAATTTTGGGTATGACTTGGCTTTCTCCAAATTTTGCAATCTTAGATTGTGATGCTAAAACTGGACATTGGCCAAGCCTGGGACAGATCCGCTAGTGTGGGAGGCTGACTATATTTCCACCCCAGTTCATATCATCTCCTTTCTTCGTGCTAAGAGAATGGTTAGTAAGGGTTGTTTAGCTTTCTTGGCACATCTCAGGACGATACTTCCCAAGTACCTTCGATTGAGTCTTGTCTCGATAGTCCGTGAGTTTCTGGATGTGTTTCCTGCAGATCTTCTGGTATGCCCACCGGATAGGGATATTGATTTTTGTATTGATCTGGAGCCGGGTACTCGCCCCTTCCATACCCCCTTATAGAATGGCTCCAGCTGAGTTAAGAGAGTTAAAGGCCCAACTTCAGAAAGTGTTAGGTAAAGGCTTTATTAGACCAAGTGCATCCCCTTGGGGTGCTCCTGTTTTATTTGTGAAGAAGAAGAATGGAAGTTTTCGGATGTGCATAGACTACAGGCAACTGAATAAGGTAACTATTAAGAACAAGTATTATTCCTCGGATTGATGATTTGTTCGATCAGTTACAAGGTGCTTTACCTTCTCAAAAATTGATTTGAGATCTGGTTATCATCAATTGAAAATACGGGCAGCAAGATGTGCCAAAGACTGCTTTTTGAACCAGGTATGGGCATTATGAATTTTAGTAATGTCTTTGGGCTGACGAATGCCCCTCCTGCTTTCATGAGCCTGATGAACAGGATTTTTAAGCCTATCTGGATCTCTTTGTCATTGTATTCATTGATGATATACTGATATATTCAAAGAGCAGGAAAGAACATGAAGAGCATTTGAGAATTGTATTAGAGTTGTTGAGGGAGAAAAGGCTTTATGCCAAATTCTCCAAGTGTGAGTTTTGGCTAGATTCAGTTTATTTCTTGGGACACGTAGTTTCTAAGGATGGGGTGATGGTGGATCCTTCTAATATTGAATCAGTGAAGAGTTGGGTAAGACCTACTAATGTTACAGAGGTAAGGAGCTTTGTTGGTTTAGCTAGCTACTATCGTCGATTTGTCAAGGGATTTTCGTCTGTGGCCTCCCAAATGACAAATTTGACTAAGCAGAATGTTCCATTTGTATGGTCGGACGAATGTGAAGAAAGCTTCCAGAACCTCAAGACCTTGTTGACTACTGCACCAATTCTTACCTTGCCAGTGGAAGGTAAGAATTTCATTGTTTATTGTGATGCATCTTATTCTGGCTTGGGTGCATTGCTAATGCAGGAGAAGAATGTAATTTCTTATGCTTCGAGGCAATTAAAATGCATGAACGTAACTATCCGACCATGATTTGGAGTTGGCTGCAGTCGTGTTTGCATTAAAGCAATGGAGACATTATCTATATGGGGTTAAGTGTGAAGTCTATACAGATCACCGTAGTTTACATTATGTCTTTACTCAGAAAGATTTGATTTTGAGGCAGAGGAGGTGGATGGAACTACTAAAGGACTATGATATTTCTATTTTGTATCACCCAGGAAAAGCTAATGTTGTGGCAGATGCTTTAAGTAGAAAGGCAGGGAGCATGGGAAGTCTAGCCCACTTACAGGTTTCTAGACGCCCATTGGCTAGAGAGGTTCAGACTCTGGATAACGACTTTATGAGGCTGGAAGTACTAGAGAAGGGAGGATTTTGTGGGGTGTGTGGAGATCCTTCTTTCTTGACAAGATTAAGGAAAAAAGTTTGATGACGAGAAGCTGAGCCGAATTCGAGATATGGTGTTGCAGAGGAGAGGTTAAAAAGGCAATAATTGATGAGGAAGGCGTTTGTGAGAATTAATGGAAGGGTATGTGTGCCCCATGTTGATGATTTGATCCACACTATTCTTACAGAGGCTCATAGTTCAGGATATTCTATACATCCTGGTGCAACCAAGATGTATCGTGACCTAAAGCAACATTTTTGGTGGAGTAGAATGAAGCGTGACATTGTTGATTTTGTTGTCCAATGCCTGAATTGTAAGCAGGTAAAGTATGAACACCAGAGGCCCGGAGGAACACTTCAGAGAATGCCCATTCCTGAATGGAAGTGGGAAAGAATTGCAATGGATTTAGTGGTTGGTCTTCCAAAGACATTGGGTAAGTTTGATTCTATTGGGTAATTGTTGACAGATTAACTAAGTCTGCTCACTTCATTCCGGTCAAGGTGACTTACAATGCAGAGAAGAAGTTAGCCAAACTCTATATCTTAGAAATTGTTCGATTGCATGGAATTCCACTTTCCATCATATCAGATAGAGGTACGCAATTTACTTCTAAGTTTTGGAGAACATTGCATGCTGAATTAGGTACTAAGTTGGATCTTAGTACTGCATTTCACCTTCAGACAGATGGACAGTCTGAGCGAACGATTCAGGTGTTGGAGGATATGCTTCGTGCATGTGTGATAGAATTTGGTGGTCATTGGGATAACTTCTTACCCTTAGCAGAGTTTTCATACAATAATAGCGATCACTCAAGTATTGATATGGCCCCATTTGAGGCATTGTATGGGAGGAGATGTAGGTCTCTCATTGGTTGGTTTGATGCATTCAAGGTGAGACCATGGGGTACCGATCTTTTGAGGGAAGGAAGCGTTAGATAAAGTAAAATTCATTCAGGAGAAGCTTCTAGCAGCTCAGAACAGGCAGAAGGAATATGCAGATCGAAAGGTTAGGGACTTGATTTATGGAGGGTGAACAACTCTTGCTGAAGGTTTCACCCATGAATGAAAGGGGTGATGCGGTTTGGTAAGCGAGGTAAGCTTAGTCCGAGGTATATTGGTCCATTGAAGTTCTGAAACGCGTGGGGAGGGGCTTATGAATTGGCATTGCCTCCAGGACTCTCAGGAGTGCACCCGGTATTTCATGTGTCTATGCTGAAAAAAATACCATGGGGATGGGAATTACATTATTCGTTGGGATTCAGTTCTTCTTGATGAAAATTTGTCTTATGAGGTGGAGCCTGTTGCTATTTTAGATAGAGAAGTCCGCAAGTTGAGATCAAAGGAGATTGCATCTATCAATGTTCAGTGGAAGAATCGGCCAGTTGAAGAGTCCACTTGGGAGAATGAGGCTGATATGCAAGAAAGATATCCACATCTCTTTACAGATTCAGGTACTCTTTCTCGCCCTTGTTTTTCTTCATGTGATCGTTCGAGGAAGAACGATGGGTAATTTGGTATCTATTGTAACGACCTGTTTAGTCGATTTGAGCAGTAGAGTTTATTTCTGATAATAACTGACTGGATCGACGGATCACGCGACGGACCGTCATGGTCACGATGGACCGTCGAGGGTCTTCATTCCAAAACACTTCAACTCTGAAATCTGGGTACTGAGATCGACTCTTTGAACTTCACGACGGAACTGCAGCACGGACCGTCGTAGATACGACGGACCATCACAGACCTCTTTACTGAATTTAAATCTCTGAACTTTGTGACGGACCTGTAGAACGGACCGTCATAGACACGATGGACCGTCACAGGTTGCGTAACCCCAACTGGGTCGGATTTCTGCTAAAAGTTTTAAAGGGGTGTTTTGAACTATTCATGATAAACTTTATGAAATTAGTGGGGTAAGTTTAATAATTTATTTATTTGGGGGTTAAAGGAGATAACTTTAAAATAAATAATGGGTTACTTTTATCATAATGAATTATATGATAATTAGGGTAAAACAAAGAGAATCTGGAGAAGAGAAAAATAAAAAGAAAAGAAGAGAGAACGAGCGAGAGAGAACAGCAAAGGCATTGGGGAAGTAGCTTGCTTGATCACGATTCTTCGATGGAGGTAGGTTACGGTTATTTCTATATGATAGATAAACTCTAAATAGCGATTGATTTGTATTGGGTGATTCTGTAAAAATCTTCTATATGCTTGATTGTGTGTTGTATGTGTGATCGTATAATTGTGGTGGTTAGAATGATGAGACTGTTAAATCTTCAATCTGAAATCCTCTCTATTAAGATGACGCCTTGGCATAAAGAAGGCTTGATGAACTAAAATAATGAGATAAGGGGATCGGAGTGTCACGTTCCGACACGTAGTATTAGTGGATCGGAGTGTCACGTTCTGACACGTAGTATTAGTGGATCGGAGTGTCACGTTCCGACACGTAGCGTTAGTGGATCGGAGTGTCACGTTCCGACACGTAGTATTAGGGGATCGGAGTGTGTCACGTCCACACGGTAGTATAATGGATCGGAGTGTCACGTTCCGACACGGTAGTATTAGTGGATCGGAGTGTCACGTTCTGACACGTAGTATTAGTGGATCGGAGTGTCACGTTCCGACACGTAGTGTTAGTGGATCGGAGTGTCACGTTCTGACACGTAGTATTAGGGGATCGGAGTGTCACGTTCCGACACGGTAGTAATAATGGATCGGAGTGTCACGTTCCGACACGGTAGTATTAGGGGATCGGAGTGTCACGTTCCGACACGATAATAATAAAGAGAAGTAATCTTGAATTATGTTAATATACTCAAATTCGAAGAACCTATTTTCCCAGATGAGTATGGTGTGGAGGCTTGAGTTCTCATAGGTGTGCTTGGTGTTGTTGCCAATGGTTCTTGTACTTGTTGATTGTCACCTGTTAAGTATTGTGGTTGATTCAGTATATATTGCTTTCTATTTTGTGTTGGCCGATGATACCTACTCAGTACGTGTTCCTTGTACTGACCCCTACTTGTAATTTTTCTTCTTTGTTATTTGTGGAGTGCAGCAAACGCGCCATCGACTTCGACTCGTCCGCAACTTTAGCCAGTCTCCAGCATATCAGATTTCAGGGTGAGCTATTATTCCTAGCTCGGACTGGATTCTCTCCTTCACGTCTTGATGTCCTTGAAGTTCGGACATGGACCATCTGTTTACTTATTTTAGCTTCTTAAATACTCTTAGATTTAGAAATTTGAGGATAGATGTTCTTGTTGTGATGACTTCCAGATTTTTGGGAATAATAAGTATTAAACTTTAGAAGTTATTTATTGGTTATATTAATGAGTTTTGAGTATTCCGCATTATATTTTGTTTGTTATGGTTGAAATATTGGTAAACGTTGGGGTTTAGATTTGTTGGTTCGCTCACATAGGAGGATAAGTGTGGGTGCCACTCGCGGCTCATTTTGGGTCGTGACATTATTTCAAGTTATTTTTATTTTGTCAATAACTTCCTAACTTATTTTAAGTCATTTTAGATTTATTTTAATTTTTTTTATATTTGTCAAACATTTTTAAAAATCAAAAAAAAAATTAAAAAGTAAATTTGACCAATTATTAAACCAATTCAAACACACTCTAAAAGTGTTCTTATACTTTAAATTTGAAGGACCATTAGGTAGGTCTACCATATGAAAAAAGGGATGATTTTGAGTTTAAAGCTAAACATAAAAGTACTTTTGTAAAATATAAAAAATTGGAAATGAAATCCTACATTTAGAAAAATTGAAGCCTTATTCAAATTTTATAAATAAATACCATTAAGAAAAAATCTTTTTGACCAGAATATTTATCAAAATTTAATTGAAATGATATTTTAGCTATATTATTTTAATCAAAGTTTCAAATAGCATGATCAAACGCCCATAAGTTGAGCATTGTATGTGGAGGTAATGTGTAGGGTATTTCTATTGGAAGAAACGCATGCATGTTTTTGTGAACATAACAAATGAAAATGTTTGGTGTGCAATTGCATGTCCACTCTCAACTCCCAATAAAGCAAACCCATACTTAACTCTCTAAAAAGAAGAAGAATTTAGGCATGTCCTTCATTGAGTGCACCATCGCACTATAGTCTATAATATATATTATATATATATATATATATATATATAATAATATATATATATTCTTATGGACCCATAACCATTACTTTTCATCATCTCGAAGAATTATTCAAAATCGAATATATTTCTTTTCTTTTTTCATTACAAACAAATAATGATGCAGCTTTTTCACCTTTATTTGCCACACTGCTCATCGCCTTTTCAATGCTAAGGGTTCATTAACCTCTTTTAACGAAATATTATATTTTTAGGTTAAATCTATCAGTGATTTTAAAGTTAGCCAAATTTTCACTTAAACACTTAAATTAGACTTTATTTATTTTACACTTAATATGAGGTCCTGATGTGTTATTTTAACACGTTTTTACATTCAACAAAAATATGATGGTGAGTGTATTTACTCGCGAATGATGTGTAAAGTGTAAAATTAAATGACGATACTTGTCATTTTGTTCAAAATAATTCCTAAATAATAAGCTATCAATTATTTTTTTTTAAAGATGGTCATGGATTAATGAGACATGACATTTCTTTCCAAGTAATAATAAAAAAGATTAAGGGCCCGTTTGGATGGGCTTAATAAAAGCAGCTTAAAAAAGTACTTTTGAAAGTGCTGAAACTTATTTTTAAAATAAGCAGTTATGCGTTTGGATAAAAGTGCTGAAGTTGTTATGCCAAACGTGAAAAGGGAAAAATAGAAGAAAGAGAGTTAAGGTTATATGAATAATTTGGAGATTGTATAAAATATTAAGGAAAAAAACATAAAAATGTGGTCAACTTAAAACAGCTTATAAGCTAAAAAAAAAAAGCACCCCTACCCCAGCTTTAAATTTTGGCTTAAATAAGTTTTTTTTAACTTAAAATAAGCTATTTTGAGTATTGCCAAACAGTCAAATAAGTCAAAAACCAGCTTTTAAGTCAGTTTGACCAGCTTTTAAGCTGAGCCAAACAGGCTCTAAATCACCTTACAAAATCTTTAGGAGAAGCATATTCCACCCCATCCAACTCATGGTCTTCTCACTGCACACACCCTTTTAGTGAACTTGTGTAACTCAATTTTTTCAAATAAATGCAGATTGCTTTTAAAAAAAGACTAAGATTCAATGTACTTCTAAAAATACAAATGTATACGTTTTCATATCACATTGTTAACTTTTTTTAAGGAGATTATCTCATTTTTTAGTGACTTTTGCCCCATATTTTCATTTTATTTCTTCAAATTTCAGTCTTTTTTCCTCGAATTAAATTGAGGAAGAAGGACATCATCCTTGGAAAATCTTGGAGAAAGATCTGACATTTGAAATTAGATTTATCGTTTCTGGCATCATCGAATATATCTCACCATGGAAGAAGTTTAAGCTAGAGAAATTGGTGGTTGAAAAAATGGAGAAGAAGAAGGAAATATAAAATAAAAATTGGTTAAAAAAGAGTCTGACGCGTGGTTAATTAATCAGTGGGTCACACTCACTGTCATATTAGCAAAAAGTGTTAAATGATACATCAGGGTCTCACATGAGGTGTTTAAAATGAACAAAATCTAATTCAGGTGTCTAAGTTAAAGTTGATGTCAAGTTTAGGGGGTCACCGATGGATTAACCTTATTTCTTGACTAGTTCATGTGTTTATATTATTTCTTTAGATTTTGAAATTTAGTAAAAAAATTAGCTCCGTAAAAAATCATGTGAACTTCTTTTGATGAAAAATTATATTATATATTTATCACTATTATATATATATATATATATATATATATATATATATATATATATATAAAGTGCTAATTGATCAAAAATTTATCAGAATTTAGCCAAAAAAGTAAAAAAATATTTAAAAAATTAGAATAAACTGATCTATTTTTTATTTTTTAGTTAAAAGACATTAAAGTTAAAAGAGTAAAAATATTTTAAAAAGTAAAATATCATTCTAGCTAAAAAATTAAATAGATATTGGATTCCTTTTTAGCAATTTGTGTGTTTATTTTTCATATTTTAAAGGAAATTTTGAATTATCTCAATGAAAATTATGGCTTCATCAATATTTGTTGATTTGTAATTTAAACTCCAACTTTTAATTGGACTAACATAGATGTATTTGATCACTAATAAGCCCTAGCTGCATATATGGTCCAACACCTACTTGTGTAGTCATACTTTGGACTTAGCATACCATTACTGCTTTGATTTTCTTCAAGAAACTTTGTCTCTTTTTATTTTATTGATGTAGGACTGAAATATATTTATTTTTAAAAAAATAGTTGCAAAATGCATAAAAAGAACCTTCTGCCCCTCCTTTTCCATCAATTCAAGATTTTTTTCATTTTATTTATCCTTCAAAATAAATAGTCAGGTAGCTTTCGTCACATCTGTTTTTACTATTCATGGGCCATGGCATGTCGTTTAACGTTTTGGCACATTCATAAAATGAACTTGTTTCTTTTTAAAGGTATTCAACGAATATGTTTAATATCATTTGAGTTAATGTTATTATACTTAAAGTTATTAAAAGTTTTTAAATATTTATATAATGTGTTAATTATAAATACTCATATATTTATATTATTGTCAATATATTTATATTATTGTCACTAATATTATAATATAACTTGATTATACTATTGTTATTAAATAATGAGATAATGCCCAAGTACTCCATCAACCTATGCCCGAATCTCATAGACACACTTATATTATACTAAGGTCTTATTACCCTCTAAACTTATTTTATTAATAATTTTTTACCTTTTTAGTCTACGTGGCACTATCTTGTGGGCCCAACGATGGTTAACTTTTTTTTTTCAAACTAGTGTCACGTAAGCTAAAAAGGGGTAAAAAATTATTTATAAAATAAGTTCAGAGGTAATAGGATCTTAGTATAGTATAAGTGTGTCTCTGAGATTCGGACATAGATTGAGGGGGGTACTTGTTCATTTTCTAATCACCACAATTTTTTTTATTTTTGGTATTTGCAATTCCTATGCAATTCAAAAAGGTATGTCAGACTATTCATCGGCCAACTACTTCATTAATACCTTTGCATGGTCCAATTCATACTATACTGACTCAAACTTTGGACTTAGCATATCATTAATTCTTTGGCGCCTTTCTTCAAGAAATTCGTTTACAATTGTTTAACTCAAACTTTTTTTTATGTTTAATTGATTTTTCACAATTGTTAGGACTAAATTTGAATTTGGACAGGAATATTAGAACGTTCCTTAACAAAAATATCTTTGCATTCGAGACATCCGGTAAAAATGAAGGAATACTTATACAGAGTCACCTTATAGTTAGGGGTTCATTTCAATTTCTTTGACGAAAAATTAAATTATTTATATATGATATATATATATAGTAGATGTCCAATCTCCTTATTGAACTATATCTATTGAAAATTTAACTCCGCTATTAATATTTATCACTACATCGCAAAGTAATTTCTTCAAGAAATTCGTTTTCTTAAAAGAATATTTTTTTAAAATGTTGATGTTGGACGTTGGGGCTTGTAGGTTCTAGGAGGAGGAGCCATTTGTCTAGCTTTAATTTCTAGAAGACTTGTTTAAGATTCTTTTCCATTGAGTTATTTATAATAGAGTATTGGAATGAGAAGCTTAATTGTAAGAAGCATGTGCTACTTCATGATGATGAGAAATGCCAAATAAATTAGGTTTTCTTGGGCCAAACAAACTTATTGCACGCCAGAGAGTTGCAACAATATTATTACTAGTAGTTTTGAGACAACTCAAATTAGTTTTCTAAATCACATGGCTTTCCAATTTTAGTCACATTATCTCAACCACCATTCTACAATATAATTTCTTGCTACTCAGATTTTTGTTATAAAATCTAATAGTACATGTTATGTTATTGTTAACTAGTTATAAAAAAAGTCTAGTTGTATGAAAGAAAAAGACAGCTAAGCCATCGTACATCTTTTTATCTTTTTATGTATATATAGTTGATGCAGAATTCTTTTATTGAAAATTTTGATTCCACTAATGACTTGGTATATAATCGAGATGTGCACCACAAGACCCGACCCCGTGACTAGTAAGACTCTGCTTCATCCTGCTTTTTGTTTGACAATAAAAAAGAACAAATATATCGTCGAACTGACGTATATGATATGTCAGATATCCTCGTTATACTTTTGGGACATTAGTGTTTTTGCCGTCCAAAAACTAAAGCATATATACTTTTCATGCAATCTTATCGATCGATTCGGTGGATAAAATTATGATATATATATGTCCGTCAGTATAAAGAGTCCGTTAGTATAAAGGGTATACATGCTCTAATTTTTTGACAACATAAACACCAATATCCCAAAAGTATTTACATAATCATTCACGATAATTTAGAGATATATTTTTTTTCCTAAAAAGAAAGATAATATCTTAAAAGAGTAAAATTCCAATTGATATAAAGACATTGAAGAAAGACGAAAGCCATGTGAGTTTCAGCGGCTAGTAGAAAGAGCAGATAAAAGCAAAAGACCAAAAAATGTGTATTTTTAAATAACATAAGTTAGTAGTAGAACCTAAAGACAAGACAATTGTATCTATTTAAAAAATTAAAAATAGACAACACTGTATGCACCATTTTCTCTATTTTATTTTATTTTTTGTCTATATTTTCTCCAACAATATTCTAATCATCATCACTGAGATTATTTTCTTTATAAGTAGTGGGAGATAAGAATCTTTAAGGCCCTCACCCTATCAAGTATCAAATCCCTTTTTTGACTTTACAATATATTAAGATTATTTTGCTGTGAACTTCAGAAAACAAAAAAAAAGACTGACCAAACATGGATTGCCAATTCTTTTTTTTTGGTAACAATAATTGAAAACACAACCTGGATATTAAACTGCAGAGTACTTTTTCTGCTTTGACAAGTCATATTCCAATCGAACAGACATATAATAGTGCTTGTTTGATCATTTTGTCATGAAATATACTTACTGGCACATCCACTATCAACCTTTGGAACTTACTTTCATTTGATCAAACACAAGAGGTTACATGTTAGAATCAGTTGTTACATAAACTTGAAATAAAGGATAAGTGAGATCCTCACATACTAAAACCCGGTGAAAAGGAATCCGGTAACCCAGAAGAACAGAGAACCAAGAACATTGGAGAAAAAAAAATGAACCTTTAAATGACCATAATATGAATAGATCAGGCGGATTCTTCTTCTCCGGGACTAATAGCATATGTTAAAATTTTCCATCAGTTTAATGGATATCATACTAGTTCCTCTTGGCCTTCTGAAGGACATCTGATCATTTCCAATAGGTTAACCACTTCTGCCATATTAGGCCTGTTTGAAGGGACTTGTGATGTGCAGATTAAACCCAACTTCATCACAGGAATCGCTTCCTCCGCTGGAAATTTTCCATGTAGCCTCTTGTCAACACACTCTTCCACCTTGCCTTCTTCCAATGCACCCCTTACCATGTCACACAATACAATAACATCGTCTTCCATGTACTCAACCGGTTTCTTTCCAGTGACTATCTCCAGAACAAGAACTCCAAACCCATACACATCGCACTTATCAGTTATCTTCACAGTCTTGCATGCGAATTCAGGTGCCATGTAACCGAGTGCACTTTGAATTTTGCTGCTCAAAACATATCGGTCTAGCATTGGTAACAGCCTTGCTAACCCATAATCTGCAACTTTAGGATCACCAGAGCTGTCGATCAAAATATTGCTGGACTTGAGGTTGTAGTGAATTATGTTCATTTGATGTAAGTTAGCCAAGCCTTTTGCTGTCCCAAGAATAACGTTGAACCGCTCATTCCATGAGAGCAAGTTTTTACTAGAACCTTCATGGATATGCTGATATAAATTTCCACCAGTTATGAATTCATATATAAGTAGCTGTAGTGATGGTGTCCAATAATAACCTTGAAGAGCCACAAGATTAGGGTGATGAATTTTTCCCAATTTCTTGACCTCCTTTTCGAAGTCTACCTGAGACTTAACAAGACCTGAGACAGTAAGCTTCTTAATGGCCACAGGCATCCCATCTCCGAGGACAGTGCGATAAACGGCTCCAAAACCACCACGTCCGAGCTCACAATCCTTGTTAAGCAGAGCATGTGACCCTGTGCTGAAGTCAAGTTCGCCTGAAAACATGACAAGCTTACCAGAATTTGCATCTGTACTCTGTGAGGGGCTATAGTCATCTCCACCAGAAAATGTAAGGGTGGCAGCAGAGTGAGATGTCGCAGACCGTACGCGAAGATTTAGCACAGTAATGGCAATAACACCAACAACAATAATAGCAGCTGCACTAATGGCAATGAGGGCAGAAATGCTTAGGATTTTCTTTTCATGGCCCACAGTCGGAGGGATAGTACCAGGAATAGATTCTGTGGAGTTGGGATTCAGAACGATTGGTTTGGGGAGAACAGTTGGACAAGACCTATTAGCAGCAGCTCCACAAAGAGATGGATTGGCTGACACTGAATAGGGGGAAATAGTGTTAAAAAAACCACCAGAAGGCAGTTCGCCCTTCAACTGGTTGTGTGAGATGTTGAACAACTCAAGGTGACCAAGATTTACCAGCTGCTTTGGTAAAATTCCAGTTAATTTGTTGAAGGAAAGATCAACATTTTGTAGTTTAGATAGTTTAGCAAGGGTTGCAGGTATAGGGCCAGTTAAACCATTATGTGACAGAGACCTGCCAAGTTGATGGAAACAAAACGATTAGCCAAGCTTTGAGGAAAGCTGATATACAAAGACTACATCGTAAATAAATTTACAGGCTACGTCGCATAAAAACATCGAAAACCATGTAATTATATGTTGCTACATTATACTTTATGTAAAATATCAAGTATAGGAATTGCCTTATCTAGAAGAAAAAAAGGATATTATCTTAAGATCATACACTAGAAGGCTAGAAGCTACTTGATTAACTCAATATGGGAAACTCATAATGATTGCTAGAATCTTAGAACTAACAAATTAGTAAAACTTGATAAAGAATCTCTAATATAAGGATTTGTGCTTGATTTCGTCACTAGAAATTTGACAATCCAAAACAACGTTTTCTGAGAGGAAACTGCGAAAAAAAATGCAAATGCTAGATCCTTAATTATCAAACTATATATCAATCAGGTTCTTCTGTACAGTAACTTACCACTACGGTTTCCTTATGAAAACCTCCAAGCAGAGAGATTATCTCAAATGAAGATATAAATGAACAATAAAGAGAAACAAGAACTTACAAGGACAAAAGTGCAGAACAGTTTCCAATAGAAGTAGGAATTTCTCCTGTCAAGGCATTCTTCTCCAGTTTCAGTTCCCTGAGAGAATAGGCTCCTCCAAGCTCCAGAGGGATACTACCATTTAACTGATTCTCGCTTAAGTCAAGAACATCCAGTGATTTCAGGTGGCCAACAGTCTCAGGAATGTTCCCTACAAGTGAATTTCTAGATAAATTCAACGACTGCAAGCTATTAAAATCACCAATGGCAAGTGGAATTTCACCAGCTAACTCATTGCGAGAGATATCAAGAGCTAGAAGCTTTTGACGAGAGTTGTCCAGTGAAGAAGCAAATGCATTCTTCAAGCCCCCACTTAATTTATTCTCAGAAAACAGAACTTGCCGCAATCCTAATTTGAATACCCAAGGAGGAAGATCACCTGTCAATGAGTTGTGACTAACATCCAGTGCCATAAGATTTACACAACTGCTCATTGACTTAGGCAAGTCCCCAGAAATACCATTTCGCGACACGTTCAGTAATTTCAGAGATTGAAGCTTCCCAGCTGAATTCGGGAACTGACCAGAAAAGTTGTTCCCCGAAAGATCAAGCATCTCAAGGCTTTTCATTTCTCCAATCCATTCAGGTACAGTACCAACTAATGCATTGTGTTTCAGAATCAACTCATTACACAAACTAAGCATCTGCATTGTTTTTGGAAGTTCTCCAGTGAAAGAATTCTCACTCAAATCAATTGACCTCAACAACAAACAACTTCCAATTCCATCTGGAACTTCACCTTTGAGATGATTTTTCCTCAAATTTATTGCTCTCAAATTATACATACCTTCAATCCCTACTGGAATTTCACCATCCAGCAAATTATCTGACAGATCAAGTGACCTTAGCCCATTCAAAGACCAAATTCCAGAAGGTAACAATCCTGAAAACTGATTTGAGGACAAGTTTAAAGACCCCAATGCCACACATGAGTTCAAACTTTCAGGAACTTTCCCTGAAAACTTATTCTTGGCCAAAGAAATTGATCTCAAAGGCCCACATTGTTCAAAAAAATCACCCGGAATCGTCCCAAACAAATTATTCTCACTCAAGTCAAGAATCCTCAGATAAGCAAGTTGAACAACACTGCTACTTATACTCCCTGTAAAATTATTCTTCGCAAGCGAAAGCTTTCGAAGAAACTGCAACCTCATAAGTCCTCTACTAATCTTACCTGAGAGCCCAAACCCATCAAGAACAATCTGAGAGACTCTATTGGATCTGGGGTTGCAATGGATACCATCCCAGCCGCAGGGGCTATCATCTTCTTCATTCCAAGACACCAACTTCCCTTGTGGATCTTGAACATCAGCCTTAAATACCATCAACCCCAGTATATCATCATTAAAAGACAAGTTCAAGGCTTTAACAAAAATAGGAGAAACTAAAATACACAATATTACTATACCAAAAACCTTCCTCATTTCCATTCTCCCAGCTCAATAATCACAAAGAAATATATAAGTTACTCATAATCCCATCAGCAACCCCAAATGGATATACATAATCATAAACAAGAACAAGCAAAAAAAATACAATCTTTAGCACAAGAAGAACGTAACCGCCAATAAAATGGGTAAGAAAAAAAGTTTAAAAAAACACCCAGTTCTTAAAAAACCCTAGAAATTCGGAAAGAGTGAATTTTTACTGAAACGAAGTGGAGAAGAAGAAAATGTAGATGAATGAGTGGAAGAAACAGTTGAATTTTGGCAGGAGAAAAAAGGGAAATCTGAATGGAAGAAAAAAGGAGAAAATGTGAGTGTTTCGCCGGAAAATGTAAAACGGCGGTGAAGTTGAAGGTTATTTGTTCGCCGGAGAAAGTAGTTAAAAGTAAAGTGTTACCGGGGACGGCGGGTGAGTGGAAGCATTTATCAACGTTGCCTCTCACACACAGTTACAGAGTGTATTAATTAACGGGAAAATGAAAGGAAGAAGGGAGTGGGTGAGTGCTTTTATTAATGACGACACGTGGCATTGTATGGTCGGTTATGGTGAGTCTGATGTGGCAGACACACGTAAGTCAATGTCAGAATAGAAGGAAACAAGGGTGTTAATTAATTTTGGATATTAATTAACAAACTCCACATGATGATTTAAACACACTTCATATACTCCCTATTTATTTATATATTGAGCATTAACTAAAATTTTTGAAAGTGTCTTTGAGTCAAGTAATTTTGGAGTATATTTTTCGATCGGATTAAGTAGTTTCCAATCATTCTCAAAATTTCAGAGACACAATTATACTATATTGAGGTACTATTATCCACCTGAACTTATTTTATAAATAATTTTCTATCATATTTTGGCTTATACATGGCACTATCAACCAAGATAGCTTTAAAAAAATCATCAGCACGCGCAGGGTCTAGAAGATAGTGTCATGTAGATCGAAAATGGTAGAAAATTATTTATATAATAAGTTTAGGAGGTAATAGGATCTTAGTATAATATGAGTGTATCTCTGAAATTTCAGGCATAGGTTGAGAGCTACTTATGCATTCTCTTGTTTAGAAAATATGCATTTTGATCCATTAAATAAGTGAAAATGCACAAGTCCTCAACCTATGCCCGAAATCTCAGAGACACACTTATACTATACTAAGATCTTATTACGCTCCTGAACTTCTTTTATAAGTAGTTTTCTACCCCTTTTTGGCCTACATAACACTAACTTGGAAAAAAAAGTCAATCAGTGTTGGACCCACAAGATAGTGTCACGTAAGCCGAAAGGGGAAGAAAATTATTAATAAAATAAGTTCATGGGGTAATAGGACCTTAGTCAAGTATAAGTGTTTCTTTGAGATTTCGGGCATAGATTTAAATGGTACTTGTACATTATCCTATTAAATAACAATAGAAATATTTTTGAATCAAAATATTGACGATAATGATATTTTTGAACTAAACCATAAACTGAAGATATTTTCTGACTATGATAATAAAAAATGTGAAGTAACTAAAAATTTCATTGAATAAAGGATAAATATGAAAAAAGCCTTAATAATTTATTTAGTATGAACCAAAGAGAGTACTATTTTCTACAGTTATTTAATATGAAGGATACGTATAAGAAAAATGTAAAAAATAAATAAATTTACTACATAAACAAGTAAAATCAAATAGTTGTTTTTTAAATAAAAGTCAAAGAAAAATGAAACGAATGGAATATCTTCCTAAAATTAAAAGATAACACTTCAAACAATTAAACTAGTGAAAGTATCTTTGCTACTTAAACCTTCTTTTTATTAAAAAAAAAATAATAAAATTAGGAAAATGAAATTACAAATTCGAAATTCAACTGTCATGGATAAGATACAAATTCAGATTGCTACTAAAATTATGTTACAAGTCTTATGAGGTGGGACATAAAATATTCATTAGTGGTTTGAAGACAAACTTTGTTTCCATCATTATAACATGAAACAAAAGTACTCTCTGTTTTTCTCATTTTTTGTCACGATGTCATGTCATGCGTTTCCAAATGTGCATGATCAATTCATGTTTTATATAAAACACAATCAATATTGACTTATAATTTGGATCAATAAGAGTAATAATTTTATATTCGTGCTTTCTATTATACAGTTAGAGGTGGGCACTGAGTCACTAAATTGTTGAGATTTAGCGGTGGATGGTATGATATTTGTAAATTTTAATATCGTAATTTTGGTATTTAATTTTAAAACATTATATGTTATCATACCAATTTAATTCGGTATGATTTGATTTATTAAAGTTTGATTTGGTTTTTTATGGTATGATAAATCGGTAATTATAATTTGTTCAACTTCAACTAGTATATATTCGTATAATAGAGTAATAGATTATTATGACTTCAACAATTAAAAGAAGGTCTCAATTCTATCGTATATTACATTACACATATAGAAAGACATAAAGTGACATCTAAACTTGTTCTGAATTTTCAAAAAAATATTTTATCTATGCGGACGTCCTATTACCCCACTATATAATCTTGAATTGACATTATTACATTATTTTTGTTTACGTGACATAGAGCGCATGTACTCTCTTAAAGAGAATGAGCAACCTAAAATAACTAATATATAGTTTAACTACAAATATTTTATTTTATTTTATTTTTCTTATTATTTTACTTTTTTCCTTTTTATATTTTCTCTTTCTTTCTTCTTTTTTTTTTTCTTAGAAAATTCATTGTCACCTCCATTGAATCTTACACTTTCATGTTTCAATGTCACAATTTT
This sequence comes from Solanum peruvianum, assembly GCA_027705065.1. Classification (NCBI taxonomy): domain Eukaryota; kingdom Viridiplantae; phylum Streptophyta; class Magnoliopsida; order Solanales; family Solanaceae; genus Solanum; species Solanum peruvianum. Next base: position 13,714 of record JAKWJD010000965.1, on the reverse strand, counting down.
TACTACAACTTCACTGTTCTTTTTTTATTGCTATTAGTTTTACTCTCTTTAATTTTAAAATCTTATTCAGATGTTTTCTTGCATTTCAAACAAATCGATAAATCCATTAGATTCAAGATGATACGGAAGTTTCGTATAGTTTTTGTATCCAATTCAATTAAGTTATTTCAATTTTAAAAAAATTCATTGATTTTTTTAAATTATCATTTCTAGTTTTGAAGTTATATGAAAATAAGTAATTGATGTTCAGACTGATGTTACCTTCAGAATTTTAAATTTTCTTTTAAAAAAAATATTTGTTATCAATAATTCAATAAAGATGTTTTGTAATCTAATTATTGCAAAATCCATTGCTTTAGACCGTACCACATCCCAAATGATGGATGATTTTATTACTAGAATGAATGTTTCAATATAGTCATGTCCTTCGAGTTGCAACTAAACATTCTTTGCAACACTCAAGGTTACCAGTTCTTTTTGTTTAATCTGAAATATGGATCCATTTCCCTCCGAAAAATATTAATGAAAGGCTCAAAAGACCAAGTGATGTTTCATAAAAGGTGTTATTGATTTTAGTGAATGTAACAAGTTAAATGAGTGGTTTCATTTGAAAAATGAACAGATGCTATATTAGATGGGTGCAATGAATGAGCCATACAAGGAAGAATTATGTGATGAGCATGTTAAGAATGAGACGCGACGTAGGTGACATGATTGATAAAGTTAACGGAGCAGCCCGAGAGGTTCACTGTGAGGTTAATAGAGTCTGGAGATGACATTTTTGGGATGGACTAGACTATATAAGGCGTTAGAGCTGGATAGTCCATAAAAGGTGAAGTAGTAGGCAGACAGGAATTGAGTATGGATGAACTATATATAAAGTTAGTAACGGGTAATGATTTATATATAGAGGCGTAAATTTTAAATGGAAGGTTGAATTCATCAAAGCCCACATAACAAATAATATACATACGACCTAACACCTTATTTAGATAGCAAAAAAAACCCATAAAGATGTATGAGATTCTTAATTAAATTTATATTTTTCTTATATGATTGAATATGTAAGGAACAAAAACACTTGATAGAACATAATATTCTTTGAGGGTTTTCAAAGGTTGTTCTTTTGTGAGATATACACAGTTGTTTAGTGAGGTATTTAAAAAGATCGCTACATCTACGATTTTGGACCAAAACATCCACTTTTTGCATACATACATGGAGGACCATTTGAGTATAAACATATATATCGAAGACTAAAATAATAGAATAAATTATTGAAATACACGTTTTATATTTCTTTTATTTTCAATATTCTCTTCTAGTTTTAAAAATCTCTAAAATTCCTTATTTCTTTAATGTATTTAGTGTCGGTAAAATGAGCCCATTTTTTGGTGACCCATCCAAACCTTCCATGTTTTAATGGGTTGGAGAGTGATTTTTCACATGGATAAAATATGGTTGATACCCATATTTGACACATAAAATATAGGTAAAACATGGATAAAATATGGCTAAAGTATGAATTAGTTAAATGAGTTATACTTCTAACTTCTATTCACACAAAATTCATGATATCACCAAAATATATAATTTAAATGATACATTTCTTTTGTTAATTGTAATTATATTTTATTTATTTATTTAATTTAATATTGGATAATCAATAATAGTGTATTACGCAAATTCATGTATTAGTATTGACATTGCTTAAAGTGTATTAAGCATGTTTTAGTCCTAAATGCAAAAATTCATTTACTTTGAAATTAAAAAAAAATCATCTTGTTATTACATAAATTTATTTTATATTGAAAAGTTATAGGATTTTTTATTTATTTTAGGATACAATAAAACTAAATGAAGCATGTTTAACATTTATTTAAAAAAAAAAAAAAAAACTTAAATATCTTTTCCATATTGAATTCTTAAGTAAAGTACTATTTATCCATGAAAATATGGATAAAATTAAATATGGGTAAACTAGTATTTTACCCGACCCATTTATTAACCAACTCATTTTTACTCATATCAATATGGGAGGGTTGAATGATTACCCATTTATGTTTACCCATTTTCAACCCGCCCACATTTGACCCAACCCGCCCAATTGTCACCTCTAAATGTATCTGAGCTACATAGTACATATCAAGTTTATTTTATAGTGTATCCAAGGTAGTTTTTAATGTATTCGAGCTGTATATTATATATCGAGCTAGTTTTAATGTTCCTGAGCTACATATTATGTATCCGGTTTATGTTATAATGTATTTGAGATACTCTTTAATGTATCCGAGCTAAATATTATGTATTCGGTTTATGTTAGTAATTTTTAAGGAATTAATATAATTATGAACTAAAAAGGGATAAATTATAATTTCATATTAAAACTATCTTATTTCTAAAATTTATCCTAAAATAATGCAACCCTCATACATTAATGAGATAATTGTATAGAATGACAAACTAATAATGTAAAATAAATACAGTAGTTACCGTTTGATTTATTTGTGTTCCATAACAAACTGTTTGTCAGTCGCCTCTCTCCTTATATTCTCACTCGTCACTCTCCCTTCTCGCTCGCCTCTCTCGCTTTATACAATAGAAATGTATAAATTGTGTTTCTATATGTATAAAGCGAGAGAAAATTATATATATACACATGCAAATACATATATCTTCGTCCTATACACTTATAATTATACAATACAAATATTTCCCGGCCCAAGTCTCTTTTGCCTTTCTCTCTTTTTCGTTTTATACAATTTCAAATTGTAAATAATTTTCTTTCTCGTTTTATACAATTCGATTCAATTGTATATTCCATGCCCAAGTCTCTTTTGCCTTCTCTATCTCTTCTCGTTTTATACAAATTCAAATTATATATAATCGTCCTATACACTTATAATTATACAATACAACAAGGAACCAATATCATAAACAAATGCAAATCTTTGTCGTTGAGAATTTTCTTAACAAAAAGTTTTAGTATCTTGTGTCGATACAACAGTTAACCTCGATACAACAGTTAACTTTTTGTTTAATGTTCACCTTCTTCCCTTTTCTCCTCACCTCTTGCAATGTCTCCTTCAATTCTTTCTCCTCCTCTAGAGGAATAGGCTGCGTAAAGTAAACAAAAAGATATAAGAATCACATATCTCACTATAAGGAAATAACAAATTAGGACAACCAGATAAAGTAACATATACATGTTACTGCAAGCAATTAAAGTCTTGTATCGATACAACAATTAACCGACCCGAGTCCTTAAAGTAGTACTCAAGCATTATTCATTACATTATGCAGAATATTCTTTCTCATTTTATACAATTCGATTCAATTGTATATTTCTTGTCCAAGTCTCTTTTTCCTTTTTCTCTTTTTCGTTTCATACAATTCGATTTAACTGTATATATGTAGTGAATTATACATATATATATGTTTGCTATGAAGCGTAACTATGCAAACTTTACTATAACATACAAATATAAATTTTGTGTTTGCTATATATGAAAGTTGTCCATTGATAATCACCGTTTTGATCACTGGGCTTAAATCCTTGGCAACTCTAAATACATATGGCCCGTTTTCAACATGGGCATAACATTCCCAATGATGCTCCGGCCCACAACCGGGAAAACAAAACCCTACAAAATCCTTTTTTTTTTTTGGTGAATTTGAACAATTGAAGTGAAGTTGAAGAAGTAAACATACCAAAGAATTGAACCATGGCAGCTGCAGATCGCAAGCAAAACATTGTTTCAGCTCTATGCAAGCACCTTTCAACGTTGTCATTAGACCCTGTAAGATTTTGAGTCCTCAAATTTTATATAGTATGCAATGATTAAGTTGAAATGTATGTTGTAAATTGAATATCAGTGTTAACGGATGATGCTAAACTATGCAGAATTCGTATTCAACTAATTTGGATAAAGACATTAAAAGCTTGTGTATAGACATTTTCAATTCTTCCCCAAGTGGGCCGTCTATCACAAAAGATAATGAGGTAATATTCCAACAGTTCCTAGTTTTCTGTATTGATTTTTTGATTTTTTTAGTTCCAATTTGACATTGAAATCAAATTTTCATTCTAGTTAATGAAGTGGGTCGAATTTGCGAATAACTTCCCTGTTGATTCTGGGACAAGCCTTAAAGCTTTAAGTGAGTTGAATGAGGATTTGAGTAAGAAGTCTGTTATTTTGGGCAACGGGTTGAAGATTTCAGAAGCTGATATTGTTGTCTTTGCCGCTGTGCATTCATCCGTGGTATACATTTCCTTCTCTTTAGGTGCTTTTGGTTTGAGGAAAATATTTTCAGTGGGGAATATTTTAATTTACTTATTTTTGAGTGCTTGGTTAGGTATGAAAGTAGGTGACATAAGGCAATTATGCAAGCAGTAGTATTGGAATAAATATTGTTGCAATAACAACATATCAAGTGTAATCCGGTCTGGGAGGGTGGGGTGTACGCGGACCTTAATCCTACCTTTGTGGGGTAGAGACGTTCCCGATAGATCCTCGGCTCAAGAAAATTGTTATTCAGACCATGTATGAAAAATATTCTAGAGTAAAAAATTATGATGAAAATATTGAAAAAGAAAAACACCGACAACAATAAAAGTAAAGATAACCAAAGTAAAAGTAACAAAGATAATAATGAAAATGAAGAATAAGATAAGCAAAATACTGACAACAATATAGTAAAGATAAGCAGAATAAAAGTAGCAATAATAGTAATGAAAATGAAGAATAAAGATAATGCTGGCATTATAAATTGTAATTGAAGCAAGTAATATTAAACAACCACCAAAGGATCTGGTGTAGGGGATGAGACTGCTCTCCTTTAACCAGATGTCTCGGGTTCAAGCCCTAGGTATCCTTGGTAGGGAGTGCTTCCCCCCCAAATGGGGCCCTACGCGGTGTGAATCCGGATAACTCCTGCTCAAATGTGGGTACCGAACACCGGATGAGAAACCCAAAAAAAACGTAATATGATCAAGAGTTCATCAAACTGACCTGCAATAAAGAAGGATACAATTATGTAGCAGATGCCTTTTATGTACTAGCATATACAATAAGTATGTGACCTTATGCACTATAAGGTCACAAGACTTCTTTGGAGTTACTTTTTGCAATACTTGGCACATATTGGACTATGACAAACTCCATGATGGACTGCTGCATAGTTTGAATAGAGCGTGTCTCAACAAGGAATCCCAAAATACTATACCTCAAGCTATTTGGTGGACAGTTTTGATTAAAGAAATAGCAGGATTTTTGAAGGAAAAACAGAAATATATTTGGCCTTAAAGGCTTAAACACATATGTATTTTCTTGCTAGCTTTTTTTTTTGCAGCCTTTTCCTTGTACATGATGTAGATGCAATGCTAAGTACAATTGAGGAATTGCACTTTTATGTAATTATTCATTGGATTATTGCAAGTCATCTATGAAGTCTCTTATTACTTATCTGATCAGTAATATTGAATGAGAGTTCAGATACGTGCGAAAGAAAAATTTTCTGCAAATATGTCTCTTGGAAATGTTTTTTTAATCTTCCCTTGGAGATGATTTTTTTTAAGTAAAACATTTTCTGGCATACAAAATCACACCCTTAGAGTTATATTTTACTTAAACATGATATTTGATTTTCATGTTAGGCATTAATGTCAAAGATTCTATTGACTTTAGTCAATTAGGTTCTTATTTTCTCAGTTTTAACTGTATGCTAGGTGGTTTCTTAGTTGTTCAGCTTTGTCTGTTCCTTGATTGAAAGATATTGTTGTTTTGGATATAAACGTTCTCGGTTCACTCTCTATTCTAACATGCTATCATAATTCTCTGCCACCAGATCAGTCTTTCAAACTCTGACAGAAACAAATTGCCGTACTTGCTTAGATGGATGGACTATATCCAGGTATACTAGAGTTTGTATCAGATTATTAGATTTTCATATTGAAATTTAGATAGTGGTAATATATGGAAACCAGGATCTTCATCCTGCAGTATATAGTGTCAAATGAAAGGTTTACACGATAGCCTAGATCTGGTGAGTCTGGTGATGCCTGCTGGTTGCTCTACAGTCTACTTAAGATAGAACTTTCAACTGATTTTCCATGATTATCTGTGACTTTCTTCAACTTGCGAATTGAGTAATTGAGAGAGGATGTAGGTTATTGAAAGGAATAAAAAAAGAGGTTGCTGACTTGCTCTCATGATTTTCCTTGTTTGGTGGTTACTATTACATTTTTGACCAGGAAAATTGAAAAAGCTTGTCGAGATTTGGCACACTTAATTATCATTGTAGTTGAGTGTCTTCTTTTATTAATTTGAGGGGAGAAGATATGGGGCTAATGTGTTGCTTTGTGTTCTCCAATTGTGAAAGTAAGTCCTGTACAAGGTTTTGGAGATTCACCATCACATGGAAATTGAAAAGTATTGTGCACTATGAATGTTAATGTTTATGTTAATGTATTTAGGGAATTTGACATTGTGGACATTCCAATATACACTCATAACATTAAAAAAAGAAATAGAGCTGGGTATCATAGAAACTCCCTCCATTTCAATTTTTGTGGCAAAGTTTGAGCAGCGTTTAAATAGGCATGCATTTTTGGAAAGAAACAAAGACTTTTGAAAATTGTGCTCTTAAACATGCCATAATATTTCCCATTCGAAAAACATGTCATAACATTTGTGTGGCTATACTACTTTTGGAACTTGTGGGCTTAAAACATGCCATAATTTTAAGTTAAATTGTTTCCAAATTTGGAAAGCTTCCATTCTTTTGGGATCAAACTAGAAAGGAAATGCTGCAAAATCAACTGGAACTAAGGGAGTAGCTTCGTAACCTTTTCTCTTGTGTGTGTAGCTTCTATTTTATTTTTTTTTCTATTAAACTAATAGGAAAATAACTTTCTTCCCTTGCTGGGATTGATAGAAAAGAGAGTGAAAAATATTTGCTTTTTTCACTCTTGTGTTCTAAATCTTTCAGAACAAAACAACCAAACCTAGAGTATTGCAAAGTGAAATTCCCTACATTATCCTTTTGGACAAAAACTTGCGAAGAAATTGTTCTTTCCTTGGAAATCTCCATATTCTTAAAAAATTCTACCGCGCTCTTGATAGATTGCAATAGTATTTTACAGCGAAAACTCTGCTGGTCTACTAACCATGCCATAAATGTTAAATTGGCTCATTTAGTTTTGTTCTTCAATTGTGTCATGTGGTATGTTTTAATTGAGTGAATGGGGCCTAAGAAGAAGTAATCATACGCTTTCAAGGGCAAAATACTAGAAAAAAATTATTTGATTTTTCAACTAAATAATGCTTTTGTAGGCACAACTGTTCTCCTGGTCCTATTTTCTCTCTAGTTCATTCATTTTCTACTCCAGGGTTCTTCTAAGGCCCAGTCTTTTGGACGGCGAAAGGCGATAAAAGGCGACGAGGGTTTGCCTTGACTTGCTGCGAGGCACTCGCCTTTTTGAATAAAGGCACCAATTGCTACCAAAAAACTTAAAATGTTTAATTGCATTTATAAATAGCCAAAATTCGATAGCAATAACATATATTTGCAAATATTTTAATTCAAAAGGTGGTTCGCGACCTATTGCGTAGGAGCGGGGTTTTTATTTTGGGTTGGGACCACGAAATTGAAATCTTCGAAGTGAACTTCTTAGGAAATCTTCCATGTAAGAGAAAGGGGAATAAGAAAGAAAAGTGAAAAGGTAAAGGTAACTTTTCTTTTAAGTGTAAGAAAAACTTACACTTTATAAAGTGTAAGTAAACTTACACTTTGTTTACTTACACTTTATAAAGTGGAAAAAAAGGTTCCGTTTTATATTAAAATATAGACATTTAAGAGACTAACAAAAGCCGTTTGGAATATTGGATAAAACGGATTTTTTTTACACTAAGCCTATTTTAGTTACTTGCTAGAATAGTGGCTTGTTTGAGTCAATTTTATCTCTTTGTGGCTCAAATAGGTGCCGGACTCCCAAGAGACACCCTTTTGCCGTGTAGAGGGTGTCTAAATGGTCTCTTATAAAGTGTCTATCTAGCAGTTGTTGGCAACTTAAAGTATCTATTGATGTGTTTACTTCTTCTATCATGAATTGTGAGAAAAAAACATTTTTTATTGTAAGTCTAATCTATTCTAATGATGGCTTGTCCTTGCAAAATAATCACCAACTGCTTAAACAGCAAATCACTTTTTGTATTAATTAAACTTTTTAAATCTTTTGCATACATTTAGTTGCTCATAGATTTATCTTTAGCAAGAGCATGCGTGTTGAATTGATCTATTTTTGCGCAGACTAAAGGTGACGTTGGAGATGCATTCCAAAAAATTTTGCTGGAAAAAGTCCAATTTGAGCCACCTGTGAGTAATGCCTATATTGTAATGATCTAAGACTTTCTGAAGAATTAGCTTGAGAGCAGAGTTGATTTGCTTTTTGACTTGTTTCAACTCCATTTTCCATGCATTGCTACATTTCCTGTTTCCAGAACAGGAGCAAAAACTTCCACTCTAATCACTAATTTGAACACGTTTAACGGGTTTTCAATACTGAAAGTAGAAATGGAGATATGTGATACTTTTTGGTAACTACCATGGAATATTTAATTTAAAAAGTTTCTATCATCAATAACACTTATTAATTATTATACTATCTTGATTTGAATCATTCCTTGTCTCAATTACTCCCTCTGTCCATCACTAATGTAGTGTTCTCTAATTGAACACCTTTAGCGGTTTTCAAAACTGAAAGTAGAAATGGAGATATGTGATACTACATGTTGTTGCTTTTGGAAATTACCATGAAATAATTTATTTTAGAAGTTCCTATCATCAATAACCCTTTCTAATTATTATACTATCTTGATTTGAATCATTCCTTATCTCAAATACCCCCTCCGTCCTTTACTTGTTCACGTTTGACTTGGCACACCCTTAAGAAACAATAAATAAATGGGTAATTTTACTGTATCACCTCCAATTAATTATAAGTCATCTAAATGTTGGAAAATGAATAGCATTTAATAGCAATGGTAAAAACACAATGGTAATTTATCTCTTGTTTATCCAAATTGGACTAGTAAAGTTGGACAACTATTTTTAGTATTCGGGACAAGTAAAGCTGAACGGAGGGAGCAACTTTTAGGCTCAACGATGCCCAAGAATGGGCTTATATTAATATCCTTTTTTCTCTGACATTGATTCAGGCAGCAAAATGTGTGAAGAAGGTAGAAGTAGAGTCAAATGCCAAAAAAACTGACACAGAGACCAAACCGGCTAGTAGTTCAGATGTTGACTCAAAAAAAAAGAACAATACTGGCGTGGTATGTGGTTTTAGCAGTTTACCCTTCAATTGCTTTTATTCCTCCTACAATTAAAACATTTTTGTTTATTGTTCTCTAGACAGTTTGTTACAACTGTAGCGAAAAATTGTATTGCTTTCTTCAATCAGTGACAGTAGAAAATATTGTCAATTAGCGTCTTTGTTGCAATCTTAGGTACTCTGGTATGACTTAATTGTTATAGTCGCACATGCTCGATGCTTCCAGTTTTTAGTTTCTCTGAAATTGCTCAAGTTTGAACAGTTTCTAACACATATCCCTTAAAATCTCTGAAGAAGAAAGCTGCTGCAGATAATCAAACTTCTGCAGAAAAGAAGTTGCCTGAGAAGGTAGATGACAAAGATAAAGATATCAGTGTTAGTTTGCTAAAATTACAGATTGGCCACATTAAAAAAGCATGGAAACATCCATCAGCTGAGAGGTATTATAGCTAAATCTTTCATTTGATTTGTTTGTAGTCTCTTTCCCTAAACTTGTCCCCTCCCTAGCAACTTTATACGGTTACTTAATTAGTTGTAAAACCTTTTCCTGGTTTATCCCTGTGTACAGCTTACTGGTTGAGGAGATAGATGTTGGAGAAGCAAAATGTCGGCAAGTAGTTAGTGGCCTGGCTAAGTTTTGCAGTCCAGAACAGTTGACTGTATGCTTTCTGTTGTTAAGCATTCACATGTGCCTATTTCTGGCATCTCTGAATTGTATTTGCTGTATCATTTGGGAGCTTCTATTTCTTCTAATTAATTTATTCTTGTTGTGCATGCAGAATCGCCTTGTGGTGCTTGTGACAAACATGAAACCATCAAAATTACGTGATGTCATATCAGAGGGAATGGTATTATATCCCATCTAAGCTATGACCAACTTCACATTAGCATATGCTACTGAACCTTTTGCCTTAATATTAAATGATCTACTTCCTTTCCCTAATATAATTTACTTGTTTTTTCATTTGCTATGTGGATCCGGTCAAAGTGTCTGTCTAAAACTTTTGGCCTCTATGGTACTTTTCTTTATTCAATATCTCGACGTGGTTAAGCTAGTTAGCATATCTTCCATTTAAGCAGTTTGAATTTCAGATTATTCTTGTTTGCACATAGGAAAATTTAGGTATTACTATATATGTAAAAAGATTAGTGGTGGAACGTGTAGAGTAGTCTACCTCCAGTTAATCTTTCGTAGTATTATCTCTGTTCCCCGTGCTATCTCTCATTTCTTTACTGTTAAATCTTTTTTCTTAAATTTCCTTTATAGGTATTATGTGCTTCTAATGAAGATCATACTGTGGTGGAGCCTCTTGTAGCACCAGAAGGTGCTAAAGTAGGGGAATGCATCTCATTTGCTGGGTATGTTTGTAGCTAAGCCTGTTGGTATTGCATAAATTCAAATTTCTAGTTCTGTCTGCTTGATTTTTGGCACTGATTCACATAACATATGTTACGTGGAATGTATTAATACAAAATTTTTTCATAAAAATAAATATTATACTAATAGAACCTTTCCTTCACAAATCATCTGTGTCATTTTCACTTTTATTGGGCTCTGCCTTCTGCCGTTACCTGTTAAGTTCTGTCTAATGGTACAAGGATTTTGGATTATAGTTACCATCTTCTGAAGAAGCAGAGAATATAGGAAGTAAGTCTTTCAACTGGAAGGTGATTTTGTGAAGAAGGAAACATTTGAAATTTCAGTGCCACTAGATATTCAGTTGTCAGTGCTTGACTGACCTCAACATCCAATATTCTCTTTTTCCGATGTTTTTCACCCACATTTTGATATTTATACTAATGGATAATTAGCATGTGTTTCCTCTGTGTTTTTTCTCCCACATTTTTTGATACTAATACTAATGGATAATTAGCATGTGTTTCCTCTGTGTAAGTGTGCCGTTATGCTGAATATGACATTATGACCGTCTTTTTTGGTACTATGAATTTTTAACTGAAGATGAAGATTATGTTATGGTAACAATTTACTTTATTAATTCGTGATTCTTCATTTATCTATGTAGGCATGATGGAAAACCAGAAGATGTTCTGAATCCTAAAAAGAAGCAGTTTGAGAAAATTGCTGTGGTACGTAATCTAGAATTTTATGAATATGTTAATCTTGTCTATGTTCAATGGTGAGTAAACTTATCATACTCTAAGCTCTATACTTATCTAATTAGTTAATACAAATAGTCCGTTATCTATCAAGTTTGATCAACTTCCCAAACATAAGAATGCATGAGGCTTGTGAAAACTTCATGTTGCAGCTTAACAACGTTATTAAAATGAGACTGATTAGTTAGCTGGAGAGACGGGGTTGTTCTTCAATTATTTAGCTAAAGAGCGATAGAGAGTCTGCGTTTTAGTTGCTTAGAGGTCAGAACTGTGAAAATAAGTTCATGGTTACATTTTGAGTTATATAATATTTTGGTAATGAAATAGAAATATGTTTTTCCAAACATGGTATGAAAAATGATTACACATCATTTCCTTCTGAGGTTTCCCTATCTGTCATGTGAATTGCAGAACCTTTTCACTGATGACAAAGGAGTTGCTACATTCAAAGGTATCCCATTCATGACATCTGCTGGACCATGCACATCTTCGATTCCCCGAGCAACCGTCAAGTGATTGCACTTGTCAGCAGAAGAATATCATACATCATCCTAGCATCTTTGTTGGAAATGCATTGTTAAAACTCGTATGAATATCATACATCATTGTAGCATCAAGGAGTTTGGTTTTTACTTGAAGATGTGAAAATGTCAATTCTTCTCATCAATTTGTTAGTGGTCATAAATGATCATTTCCATGCTCTTATTAGTCCCTCTTCTCCGACTTCAATTATAAACTCTTAGCTTCTTGCCCCCTTAAACGCTACCAAGCAGGAGCAAAAAACGAATATGTTGAATTGACCATCATAAGCTAGCTAACAAGTAAAATGAGTTCTCATTCTCGGATTACCTTTGACAAGCGAGAGAGGGACCCTTCTCATACATGGCCTTACGTGAGCCTAATGGAGAAAAGTGGATGCTAAATAGTAGAAAACTTCTACAGAGAAAAGTCTAGAAGATGTCCATCTGTCAATGGTTAGCTCGCAGATGTAACTATTGGACCTAGATTTGTTGATGGATCTGGTCATGTCGAATGACAGAGCATACATATCCTGTATGTTGGTTTTTTTTTTTGTCAAATTATGTGAAATGCAATCAATCATGTCAAGTAATATCCTTTAAAATGATTTGATATGTTGGCACAAACTTGGGTGTTTTTGGACCTACATATACTAGTGTAGAGTAGAAAGATATTGGAAGTTTCTCAAATTCCGTACAATATTATCTGCCGTATCACAAAATCTGGTTTCCAAGATTCATTTAGCCCAAATTGCATCTTATTTATAAAAAATATCCAATCGGATCTTCCTTCATCTATTAATTAACAACTACACCACTTGGAGAAGGGAGATCCATTTTGATTTAGGAGTAAATATACTATATTTCTCTTATTTTATTTCAAGAAAAAATTCAGAAATGTGATAATACTAAGGATAATATGGGATCTTTTTGTTACGGTATATTATTATCTTTAATCAAGATATGATTTCTTCCCAATTAAATTGAAAATCCACTCTTCCAATTACCCAAATGAATTTTTAATAAGCATAAGCATTGTTTATTAGTTATTTAGTAAAATCTCTTCCTATGAGAACAGCGTGCATTTGACTTAATTCGGATTTGGTTTCAACCAAAAAAAAAAAAAGACAATAATTGTAATCTTTAGTTGGTGCCTGTAGTTGTTTCATTATGTATCAAAAAATGGGCTTCTTTATATTTGTTGTATAAATGAACTTTTATACTTGTTAGTGTGATATAATTTGAACCTAAAAGGTTTTCAAAAGAACATGTCACTTATTTAAGTGTGTTCGAGTCGGGATTTGAAACCAAATCCCTTCTCGGGAGGATAGGTGGGGAGATTCGCGTGAGATTCGATGTAGATTCAATTTTCTATTCACTTGTGGGATTTGAGTGGTTCGAAAGGGATCACCACAATTCTTCTCTTCTCGAGAATTCATACTTCCCTTATCAGTGTATGGATAGCTATCTCTCGAGCACATGTTTAGGAAAGGCTTAAAATGGATTCCTAGGCACCCTTCTGAATATTAAGTATGAATCATAGTTTAAAATTTCTTAAATCTATGTTCCAAATATTCAAATATCTCTATCAAGATGATAGACTCGTTCTCTGTACTAGCTATCAATAGTATCAATTATAACAAGTGACACGCTCATATTGCGAAAATATAAAAACAAAGAAATTTCAATATCGAACTGCCATAAAAAAAATAGCACGAACATTGAGAGGAGTCAAATCACAATT